>PVJH01049992.1:0-10047 GCA_004026705.1 Nesogale talazaci | reverse complement strand
CATTTTCTGATTTTCATGTTGGAGTTCTTAAATCATAGCATCGCCCATATTTTGAATTCTAAGAGTCCATTCTAACTTTTTTTCAAGTTGCAACAGTTGTCTATGTTTGAACTGAAAAAATAAAAGTAATCGAGGGCAAAGCTTTCAGTGCCCAGACAGGAAAGCTGTTGTACCAGTTTTTGGGGTGTCTTTTTTTTTTTCCATTCATGCCAATAACCGGAATAATACATAAAATGTGGCCATTTTATTAATCTTTTGTGCCTGAGGTTCTCAATTGGTTATGAATTTGACTGTTGTGAAAATGTTATCTTGAATATGTTTTGAATTATAAGGGCAAAAGAAATATAATTTTTGCATTTCCCCCAGCCCCATTTAAATTAGAATGATTGTCAAGTTTCTGCAAATGGAGTAATTGTATATTTAAAGCACTAAACATTTGTTGGTGATAATGTGAATATTCCCACTCCATGAAATAAAAAAAAGTGAGTGGAGTCAAAATAAATTCTTTAAAGTCTATATTGCCTGCCAGTGGTTTCACAATAGCCCTCTTGTATTTATTTATCAATGAAGTCAAATAAAAATAAATAAAAAAATATAATGATCTTGGTAGATCATACCTCAAGTGGTCTGAAAACATTCATCATGCAAACACTAATTAAAATAAATGTTATGTAGTTACATTGATATGGAGATAGATAGATGGTCAAACTTTTTAAATATCCAGAGACAAACTGAGACATTACTTAATGATGAAGTTAAAGGATGTTAAGGTAGGCTGAGCCCCGGTGGTGTAAGTGGTTGAGTGAGGAACTGCAGCCCACGGGCTTGGCGGTTCAAATCCAGTGGTGACTCTCAGAAGCGGCAGTGGGTAGCGCCCACGACCACCAGAGGCAGTGATGCCCACCCCCCCCAAACAAACAAACAAAAGTTCAAATTCCACAGATTTCTATTACATAAGACTGTATGATGTAAATTCACATGTCATTAACAGGGTTGGCTAGGAAGTATACACTCCAATTTGCATATTTTTCTATATTAAAAAGGCATGTATGTAATATGATTATATTTTAGAATAATCTTCATAGTTTTATAAAATATATTTATCTGAAGTCTTATTATATAGTCACATGTAAAGAATATATATGAATAGTGAGAATTTTCAGAACATGCTTTGAAATTGAAAAAATGCAATATGTTAACTATATTTTTGTGTAAGAAATTAAATAAAACAATTATACCCATAAGGATATTGCATATTAATTACATTAATAGGAAACACAGACACAAGAATTCTTCTTATTGAAAAGGGAGGGAGAGAGAGAGGGAGATGTAGGAGTGTTTCATAGGCTATTGCTGTTGATTTCTTTTCTTAAGATAGGCTGTGTACATATGTACAGTATGTTTTTTAAAAACAACCGAGCAAAAATACCTCCAGATTCCTTATCCCTCAAATTTAAATAGTAGTTTAAGCAGCTAAAAGAAAACAGAGCAAGGAAACTAAAAATGAAATGGACTTGGAGTCTTTAATGGGTATAGTTTCATTTCAAACAAATAAAATAGAGTTCTTTAGAATTGAATAGTGTTATGTAGGAGGAAGTAGGTCAAGTGGACCGGGGATGACAATAAATATTTGAGTCTACATTTTATATAAATATAAAAGTTTCGGGCTGAGCCCTGGTGGTGTCAGTGGTTGAGTGCAGAACTGCAGTCAGCGGGCTTGGTGGTTCAAATCCAGCGGCGGCTGGGTAGTGCCCACGACCACCAGAGGCAGTGATGCCCACAAAACAAAACAAAATATATACAAAAGTTTCTATCACTCTTTAGAAGTAACATTTTAATCTAACTGGCTTGGAAAAAAGAGTAAAAATGTTTAATTAAAACTAAGTAGCAACTTAGTTGAATATCACATTTCTGGTAGAGCCATAATGGTACAAAGGAAATCCAACAATGTACGAACCCAATATTCTATTTATACAAAGACTTTGTCTTGCACATTTTGGACATATTGTCAAGAGAGAGCAGTCCCGGAAGAAGGACATCGTGTTTGGTAAAGTAAATGGGCAAAAAAGAGAGAAAGGTCCTCAAAAAGATGGAGTGGCACCGTGGCTGCAACACTGGGCTCCAGCACAGGAACAATTGTGCTCACCGTGGAAGGACAGGCAGCGTTTCATTCCGTTGTGCAGAGAGAGGGGCACTAAGAGTCAGAACAGACTCAATGGCATCTAAAAGCAACAGAGAACCTGACGAAGATGGTGGTTTTCATTGTGGAAATGAGCATGATAAAAATAGAAATGAGTCAGAGAGAAAGCTTGACCTGACTTTATTTTGGATGGTTTATTGGAAGAAAGATAGGGCTTTCTGCTCCTGTACAGGATGACAGTCTTCGAAACCCACAAGGACAGTTGTAACCCATCCTGCTGAACCACTGTGAGTTAGCATCAACTTGATGGCAGTGAGTTTGGTTTTAGGATTGAAGTTTTATTAGAAGTAATAAGATGACCTTACAAATTCTAAGAATGTATGTAAGACACACTCGATTTTATTTATAAGTATATTTATTCACATCCCTGATCTGCTATTAGAGAGGATTCACTGGATGCTCGGCCCATGGATGGACCCCGTGAATGGATTTGGCCTTCTGCAAGCCAGGCATTCACAATTTAAGTTCTGGCACCACTGCATCCTCAAGATTTGGATTCCATCATTCATAATATTTGGACCAGAAATGTGAATGACCTAGCTTGAAAGCAGAGTGACTTCGGTTTTCTGTTTTGTTTTGTTTGTTTGTATGTTGTTTTCTATAGTTTTTTGTATATAAAATTCAGGATGAGTAGAGCGATAGAGACAGTGAGTACATTCCTGGTTTCTTGGGGAGATGGGGAACTGATGATAAGACACACAAAAATGTTGTATAATTGATTGTAGAGATGATTATACAACTCCATTTAATATGTTTGGATTATTAGATTTGTATGATATGTGAAATATATGCAAATAAAGCTATGTATATATATATATATAATAGCATAAATTTGAATATGTTTACAATCCCTACCCACCATTCATTTGTCGATGTGTTTGATTGTGCTGGCTTGTATGTTGCTAAGGTGTTGGAAGCTATACCACCAGTATTTCCAATACCAATAGGGTCACCTAATATGAACAGGTTTCAGCAGAGCTTGTAGACTAAGACAGCAAATAAAGAATAGGATGTCTACTTTTGAGAAATTAGTCACTGAAAAAGTGAATTGAATATCATCCAACATTGTCAGATATAGTCAGGGAAGATGAGTCCTTCTGCCATGGAGTTTATTCCAGCTTATAGGACTCCTATAGGATAGAGTAGAAGTGCACCTGTGGGTTTCCTAGACTGAAACTTTTCGCCAAAGTGGACAGCCTCACCTTTCACCCAGCTGGTGATTTCAAACTGTTCATCCTGTGGTGAGCAACCCAACACTAGTCCCCTAGGTCATCAGAAATCAGGTTGAATGACACTCACAGAAAAACGGGAAGAGGGACCTCCTCAATGTAGAGTTGATCTTAATGCCATAGATAAAGAGATCATTGCACCTTCATTTGATGATGGGGTATAACACAAATGAGAAGAAATTGTCGTGAAATTCCCTTAATGATAAGAACATGAAATGTGTAAAATAGGAATGTTGGAAATCTTCCAAAATGAAATGGAGAAGAGACAACAAAGATGGTGTCCAGATAGAATCACCTGCCTGGTGCTCCTGCTTTTGGATTGGAAATTATGAGGTAAGGAGACCAATATTGTGGAACCAGGTGCTAGAAATAGAATCCTAGTGTCTTAGAGTCTGTGATTCAGACCTGACCTTGAGAATTTTGCTCATGCAGCAATATGAGAGCTCAATACAGTACGCTAACTCCACCTCCACTGCTTGTGGGCTTTCCACATTCTTTTCCAAGTCCACTGGGAAGGTATCCACTGCCCCTTCCAAAACCCAAGGTCTGAGATTGGCCAGCATGCTGTAATTTCACCAGCCAAACTGCTGTCCAACTGTGCGTCATAATCACAGACCCGTGGAGAACTTTTGAAAATCAGACATGTGAGCCACTCCAGCATTCCTCACTCAACTTCCTCTCTTTGTGCATGAATTCATGAGCTTTTCACCTCCCCTTCCAGGATGGTAAGGACCACATCAGCCTCTCCCCAGCCCTGAGCATAGTCTGCCATCATGGAACAATGAAAGATAATTAGATACAAATTTACTTCAGAGAGCAGTGAAATCTGCCTATTACAAGCCCCTGGGTTATTTATCCTGGAGCACAGCCTACTGAGCCGTGCAAGAGTGATCCAAGAGTGAGCCGGTAGGGCAAGCTGAGAGTGGGGAAGGTGCAGAATGCAGATCTAGGGAGCCCAGGACCCTCTCAACCAATCTAATCATCCTTTCTTAGAGGATATGGAGGCACAACCCTCATACCAGGACACCTTGGAATCCCCTAAACAAAAGGAGGCAGAAAAGTGAAGTTATTCCAAGACTATGTTCTGTTTACTAACTTTGAATTGGAGCCACCACACATCTGGTTCATTAACAAAATTTTAACATCAAAAAAGTAGTGAAAATCACTTAAAGTCAATGGCATTGGCTAAAAACAGGTTGTACCAGGTTGGGCTTGACAAAGAGACCAAGTGGACTCTTTGAAAGACTACTCAAAGATCATACATTAGTAAGTCAACAACAACAAAAAAAGCCTTCAATACAGGACACCTGTCTACTGAGTAAGACATTGCTATAGCTCACAGTCTAGGCTACTTAGGGAGGTGAAAGAATCCCCCCACCCTGACTTAGCCACCTCCACCATCTGGAAATACCAAACACCATACCATCTAACCTGATTCCCCAGAGGTATACTCACTCAAGGTAATTAACTAAAATCACTAGACTACAGCTCTCAGTCATACCAGGCACAAAATAATTCCCCCCTGGCCTGAATCTCACCCCTCTCTGACACCCGACAAGACGAAAGGCATTAAAATAACATTCCACCAAACGCTGTCTCTACATAATACCCAGGGTTCACAAGGTATCCTGAAGGGTTCATTGCTAGATTTGATACACCCATCACAAACCTCAACCATCACAGCTTCTAGAATCTGCTTCTTACACCTTGGCATGACCTATTCTCTACCAAATATGTGCACCTCATGAGACTCTGTGCCCAGGTCCCCTGAATCTCTCCCTCTCTTGTCATGAACCATGGATGCCAGTCTACCTGCACATAATCACCCTGGCCATGCCTCCCTCACTGCTCTCGACAGGCCTGGCTGCTGCTTGCAATTGGCACCTTTGACAGATCTGTGTCCAGATCACCTGAGGCGCTCCCCACCCCCACCCCAGCCTCCACACAAAAAAGGTTGCTGGGATCAGCCTGTCAGCACTACCCCTGCTGCCCACAACCACCCAGTCCACACTGCCTGAGAGTGCAACCTGAGCTGCCCTCCAAATAGATAATCCCGGCTTTCTAGGGAGAGAGCAAGCCATAGTGAGATAGAAATTCAGTTTGACCCCCAGAGCAGTCAGATTCAGGTAGTCTTTAGGATTACTCTTAACTAGCGTACAGGGTGGCTGGATTCCCGAGAAAATGGCACCAAGCTTCACCAAAATGACATGCAGACAATAGCAGAGTAACTTCTACAGAAAAGCATGGGAAGGAAAAAAGAATGTCTGAAGAGGATCTGAAATTATTGACATACATTGAAGAAATACATTTTGAACCACAACAGAAAGAATTCTTCAGAATGTGGTGCCTTTCTCAGATGACTAGAGAAATCCAGAAACACTCATATGTGTAAGAGAACTTTCTTTTGTTATTATTTATTTATTTTTATTTATATATCTTTACAGACATTGTTCTTTTGTCATCTTTTTGCTTTCTTTTGTTGCCTAATCTTGCAATGTCTTGTTTATTTATGGACATTATCTCTTCAAGTCTATCTAGATAAGATAGGCTGAATGAGCAGTATGGTGAAGAAAACAATGGGGTTGATGGTTCTGGTGGGGTAAGGAGGTGGTGTTGATCATCCCAAGGCCAAGGGAATAACAAGTGATCCAAAAATCAGTGACAAGGTGGGGGTGTAAGGGCTGATAAGGATTGATCGAGAGTAATGTAACAGAGAGAAATTACTGAAATCCAAATGAAGGATGAGAATGATGGTGGGACAAGAGGAAAATAGAAGGAAATTGAGGAAAGAACCGGAAGGCAAAGAGCATTTACAGAGGTCTAAATACAGGAACGAACATAGGTAAATATATTTAGATATGATGAGAGAGAAATAGGTCTATGTGCATATACCTAAAGGGTTGATATTAAGGCAGCAGATGGACATCGGACCTCCATTCAAGTACTTCCTCAATGCAAGAACACTTTATTCTATTAAATTGACATTCCTTGAGGCTCAACTACCAGACAGAATTAATAAAGACAAATGTGTGCACAAGCAAATGTGGTGAAGAAAGCTGATGGTGCCCGGCTATCAGTTATAGTGTCTGGGGTCTTAAAGGGGTTTGAAAGTAAACAAGCAGCCATCTAGCTCAGAAGCAACAAAGCCCACATGGAAGAAACACACCAGCCTGTGTGACCACAAAGTGTTGAGGTGTGATCAGTTATCAGTCATCAAAGAACTAAAAAAATATATCATTATAAATAAGAGGAATACAGATTGGGGACCCAAAGCCTATCTGTAGATAAAGCAACATCTCCTCACAGAATGGTCACAGGGAGGAGACTAGCCAGTCAGGTACAGTGTAGCAACAATGAAATATGCAACTTTCCCCTAGTTCTTAAATGCTTCCTCCCCCTCCACTATCATGATCCCATTTATACCTTACCAATCTGGCTAGACCAGAAGATGGGTGTACACTAGTACAGATAGGAACCAAAAACATGGAATCCAGGAAAGATGATCCCTTCAGGACCAATGTTGAGAGTGGTGATATTGGGAAGGTAAAAGGAAGGTTGAGTAAAAAGGGAGACTGATTACAAGGATCTACATATAATCTCCTCCCTGGGGTCAAGACAATAGAGAAATTGGTGAAGGAAGACATAAGACAGTGTGCAATAGGACAAAATAGTAATACTTTATAAATTATCAATGATTCATGAGGGAGGGGCCTGGGGAAGGAAGGGAAATATGAGGAGCTAATACCAAGGACTTACATAGAAAGAAAATGTTTCGAGAATGATGATGGTATCAATGGAATCAGTTATCAGGCATCAAAAACAAAAATCATATTGCATGCTCACCTCACTGATATGATCATTGAAGACAAAGTTGTGCATAAGCAATTGTGGTGAAGAAAGTGTATGGTGCCCAGTTATCAAAACATATAGGGTATGGGGTCTTAAAGGCTTGAGGTAAACAAGCAGCTATCTAGCTCAAAAGCAACAAAGCTCACAAAGAAGAAGCACACCAGCCTGTAGGACCACGAGTTATCAAAGGGATCAAGTATCAGGCATCAAAGAACTAAAAATTGTGTTATTATAAATGAGGGGAAGAACAGACTGGGGACCCAGGGTCCATCCGCAGGGGAAGTGACATCCCCTTACAGAAGGGTCATGAGGAGGAGATGAGCTAATCAATGTACTGGTAACAACGATGAAATATGCATCTTTCCTCTAGTTCTCAAATGCTTTCTCCCTCCCCCTGTCATAATGTGAATTCTACCTTACAAATCTGGTTAGACCAGAGGATGTACAATGGTACAGATAGGAACTGGAAACATGGGGAATCCAGGGAAGATGATCCCTTTAGGACCAATGGGGAGAGTGATGGCACCAGGAGGATGGAGGGAAGGTGGAGTAGAAAGGGGGAACTGATTATAAGGATTGACATATAACCTCCTCCCTGGGGTAGGGACAACAGGGAAGTGGGTGAAGGGAGACATTGAGCAGCATCCCACAAGACAAAATTATAATAGTTTATAAATTATCAAGGGTCCATGAGGGAGGAGGAGGGGTGGAAAAAAAAGAGCCAATATCAGGGTCTAAATGGAAAGGAAATGTTTTGAGAATGATGATGGCATCAAAGGTACAAATGTGCTTTGCATACAATGGGTGTACGGATAGATTGTGCTAAGAGTTATATGCTGTTACATACCTCTGCATGGCTCCTCCACTTCTCTGGGTTTCTCAACTTCAGGAATGGGAAGGCAGAAAGAGAGTATGTTTTGTTTGCCAACCCCCAACTACCTGTTGATCCATGTGCAAGTTTTACATGAAATTCATGAAGTCTTCTGCCTTTAGTGTTCTGTGCAGCAAATCTCCTTTTGAGAAATTCTCAAAGTTCATGTGGAATATACTCAAAAGTTTATTCTGGCTTTTGTTACCTTGTTTTAATTTCCTTCAGCTTCAAGCTGAACCTATGAACAAATGATGGTCTGTTCCTCAGTAATCCGTTGGCCTGTTTTAGTTGCTGACATTGAGCTTCTCCATCGCCTCTTCTCACAGATGTAGTCAGTTTGATTTCTTAGTATTTTACCAAGGGAAGTCCATGTGTGTAGTCACACTCAGTGTTGTTGAAAAATGCATTTGATATGAGCAAGTTGTTGGTCTTGCAAAATTCTATGATGTGATCTCTGGCTACTTTTCTTTCACCAAGGCCTTATTTCCCAACTATGGGTCCTTTCTCTTTGTTTCCATTTTATGCATTCCAATGGACACTGATTTTCAATGCATCTTGTTTGGACATTTGATCAATTTCAGACTCAAGGCATTGATTAAATATTTCAATTTCTTTATTACCAGCTTTAATGGTTGGTGCATAAATTAAAATAATAGTTTTAGTCATTGTATATCCTTAGATATGAGTAGATAAAATTCTATCACATGGAGAATAGTTCTCAAGATCAATCTAGGAAAGTCCTTTTTGACAGTGAATTTAGCATCATACTTCTTGATTGTGTTTATCCAGGTATAGTAAACTGTAAAATTTTCTAATTAAACACGCTCAATTTCAGTTCACTTCAGCTCACTAACTCCTAGTATATCAATACTATGGTTTCTGTTTCATTTTTGATACTTTCCAATTTTCATAGATTCATGTTTCAATTATTAATAACTTTTTGCAAATGTTTCTTCTCACTTGAATTGCTCCCAATCAGCAAATAAAGATCCTGAAGACTTTACTTCCATGGGCTTTACTCAGTCACAACACTGAAACCTATTTGTTATTGGGGACCTTGCTGGCATTTGAAGTAGCAATGACAAACATCATAGTCACACATAAGTCATCCTACAAATCATTGCAAATTTTCAGATACAGCTCTTACAATTTAGCCCCTCAAGATGGAAGTCAATCCAAGTGACTGGGAAAAGGCATCCTTCCCAATGGAGAGTTGGCCATTGTGAGGTGGAAAGAGTAAAACTGTCACACATTTGCTGATGAGTCATAACTCAAAACCAACAGAATAAAGTTGCAAGAATCTACAAATAATCAGAATGTGGAATGAATGAATTATGAATCTAGGAAAGTGAAAAATTGATAAAAAATGAAGTGAAACATATAAAGTTCTATACCCTAAATATTAGTGAGCTGAGTTGACAGCTATTAATGGGCAGTTTTCTTTTTCTTTTCTTTTCAGTTCTCTTCTTTATTTTATTTTATTATTATTTTTTTAATTAAAAATCACTTTATTGGGGGCTCATACATCATTTTTCCAATACATAAATAAACATACTGTGACAAGAACCCTTGCACATCCACTGCCGTCATCATTCTCTAAACATCCGAATGGGCAGTTTTCAATCAAACAGTCATATGGCATGGTATGCTGGGAATGATAAGTTCAAGAGTAATTGCTTCACATACATTATCCTTTTTTTCTTTCTTTTTTTCAAAATCTGTCTTGGAGAACAGAATTTTATGTGATATTAAGAATACTATGGACTGCCAGGATAAAACAAATCTCTTTTGAAAGTAGTACAACCAGAATACTCCTTAAAAGGGAAGATTGTGAGACTGCCTCATATACCTTCAGCATGTTAGTAAGAGAAATTGGGGCCTGGAAAATGACATCATCC
>PVJH01049991.1:0-10047 GCA_004026705.1 Nesogale talazaci | reverse complement strand
GAGTCAGTAAGGACAAATTATGCATCTATAGGACAAGATGGAATGTTCTTTTTGGGTTTCTAACAATTTATCATTTTACAAGAGTTAAAAGGAATCTCTCTCCCCTGCAGAGGTGCTAGTTTCAAACTGCCGATGCTGTATATCTTAAGAAACCTCCAGAGTTTCTTGAACAGTGCCATCCATTCATTTCTGACCCAGAGTGCCTTGTGCACTCCTGGTTCTGTGCCAAGCTCACAATTGTTCCTCTCCTTTCACATGCTCTGTCAATAGATGTCCTTAAGGGTATTCCACTTTTTAGCTATTGCTCTATGTGTTTGTCTGGGTGGATTAGAGAAACAAATTTATAAACATGCATATGGAGAAATGGAAAAGGTTTACATACAAGAGGAATGAAGCATTGAGAATGCATCCCAACCCAGTCCAGTCCAAGGCCATGAGTCCGATATTAGCCCACATATCCAATACCAGTCCATAAAGTCTACTTCCGTCTCATAACACACGTGAAGTTGAAGGATCCCAGTGCTGCAAGGGGTCTCCCCATGACTCCTCACTTTCAGGGCTCAGGATCAATTAGCAGCATCTAGTGGCAGTACAGCAGTGGTCTTTCCATGGCCTTCCAAGCATCTCAGCACTGGCAGAAGTCTCCATGTGGCTTCTCTGGCCCCAGAGGTTTGACTCCATCAGGGCAAGCCTATGTGACCTCTCCTCTGGTTCCTACATTCTCCAAGAATCAACATGCTGTTATCTCATCTTGTCAGAAATTCGTCTCTCTTCTCTAATTGAGAAATACTGTGAAACTCCCCAGAATTATCAGGAGAAAACCATGCCCACACAGAGGCTATCTCCATGCCCACTTATTGGCTATCTCCAGATTGACAGGCTAGACTCCACCCCTAGGCTCCCAATCATGAAATTGGCATGACTACATGATTGCCACATTCTACTTTACCCAGCTCATCAGGAAAGGGTCTTTCCTGATAATATGTGCTAACTATGTAAAATCAAAGCTTGCCATCTTAGCCTTTGAGGAGCACTCTGTCCCTAGTTCTTATAGTCAGCAGCTCAAAGCTACCAGAGCTGGCCGTATTTCTTTTAAAACAGATTTGTGCATGCATTGGTAATAGGTACTTTCAAAATTCTTTGCCAACACACAAATTCAAATGCATCAATCCTCTTTCATTCTTCTTTGTTCAGTGACCAACTTTCACATGTTTATAAAAAAAATTGAAAATACCTGACTAGTGTTAGGGGCACTTTAGTCCTGAAAGTAATATCACTGATTATAGTAACCTAAAGAGGCCCTAAGCAGCGAATCACTTGACTGCTGCCTATATAACCATTGATTGTGGATGCCAGCAAGACAAAATCTTTGAAAAATGTAATCATTTCTCCATTCTTCATGATGGCATCTATTGACTTTCTTTACAATGAGTTGCAATCCATATGAAATTGTAATCTTTTTTTCATCAATATGTGCTTCAAACCCTCCTCACTGTCAGCAAGCAAGCTTTGACATCTGTGTATTGTAGGTTGTCACTAAGCCTTCGTCCTATCCTGATGCCACTTCTTTATATGATCCAGTTTCTGTGACCATTTACTGAGCATACATATTGAATAAGCAGATGAAAGGATGGATACAACTATGAAGCATATTTTTCCTGATAACCAAAAAAACATGCATTCTCTCCTTGTACAGCTCACACAACTAACTCTTGATCAGTGTTCAAGTTCCACATGTGTATAATGAAGTTTTCTGCAATCAGAAAATTGAATTGTGAGGGAGAGGGAGAAGTACTCAAGGGAAAGAAGACCACCTGAGCTGCTGCACTGGCCCATTTCTATTAACACGTCAAAAGAGGATGCAAAGGAGGAAGTTTGCAAAAGCTCAAGTGCAAGGCCTATATTAGCGCACAACTTGAGGTCTATGCTCTTCTCCTGGCCTATAATATACATTACCACATTCTGATCTCATTGAATGTCTTGTTGCAAAAACAAGTAATCTCTTTATCACTCACAGCCTGTGCTAAGTCTCTAACACATGTCAATGGTCACGCACGTTAGGTTTAATAAAATTAACTATCTCAGAGGGAAACAGGTTTATATTTCCCTACTCTCAATGCTATACATGCTTTGCTAGGATGCACACAGTCAGACGTCTTGGCATAGTCAATCAAATCCAAATAAATTTATTTCTGTTCTTTTCTGATTTTAATCAAGAACCATCTGACATCAGTGAAATACCATCCCCCCCCCATATTCTTCCAGATCTGACCTGATCCTCTAGCAGCTTACTGTCAATATATTGCTGTAACTGTTTTTGAATGATACTAAGCAAAATTTAACTTGCATGTAATATCAATGATTGGTTGAGCTATACATTGAGCATTCTACTTGGTCACTTCTTTGGAATATCTACAAATATGAATCTCTCTCAGTAAGTTGTTCAAATTGTTATCTTCCAAATGTCCTGGTGCAGGTGAACACATCCTTCCAGTGCACCATCAGTTTCTTTAAACATTTAAGTTGATATTTTCTAAAAAATTCCTGGTTGAACTTTTTCCTTTATACCATTTTTTCTTGGTCATACACTGAGTAAGAATTTGTGGAATGTTGACAAGTTCCTTTTGATACAGTGACTCTGTGCATTGTTTCCTTTTTCTTTTGATTCTGTATGCAAATAACTCAATATTTTGCCTACTAATTAGGAGCATTCTAATGCTCCTCATTCAAAGCTGCAAAACAAGGCTTTAGTTTTTCTTGATTTCTTTCCACTAAAGATTTGCTATGTGTTTTCCTCCTTCGTGTTGTTAATTGAAGGGCTTTGTAATTTTCATTGTAATATTTTGCTTTATCTTCTCAAGTGCCCTGTGACATTTTCTACCCAGCTATATTACTTATTTTCTTCTATTTGTCTTGGCTCATGTATGGGTGAGTGTAAGTTTGAGTCTTCTCTGACATATACTCTGATTTTTAATTTATTATCTTTTTATGATTATAAGCTCTTTTTAAGAGCTTAACTAGCATTTCAAGCACATTATAAGTTCAATATTTCAATCACATCAAGAAGTATACAATTAGCACCACATTCAATTTTAGAACATTTTCTTCTAGTTGTACTCATTGTTAGTCATATAGTTATTTTTTTTCTAAATGGGCAAAAATTACTGAGGAAAACTTTCCAACTTGACAAATTCTATCAATATAATGAAATTGTCCTATATATTGAGCATTCTATTGTTAGTGCCAAGGATTATACTCCTGATTATATGAATCATTATTTACATCATTTTTCAAATCATTCCACCACCAGGAACATAAACTCAACGCCTCGTTGAAGAAAATCTTTCTCCTTTGAGCATAATAATTGCTGGTCAAGTTAGACCTCCTGACTTTTTCCTTTCTTATAGACGATGCTCTGGTCACTCTCCCACAGCTCTCCAGGTTTCTGCTTTCACTGGTTTTTTGCAGTCAATCTCCTCTTGAGATGTTCTCAAAATTCAGCTTGAATAAACTAAGTTTGAATTTTTTTCTTTTATGGACTTGTTTTAATTGTCTTCAATTTCAACCTGAAATTATATATAGACAATTTTTCCAGAGTTATCCATGGTCTAGTTTGAGTTGTTGGTATTAAACTTCTCCATCATCTCATATTTCATCCTGAGAGGTCTATATGTACAGTTACTATTTGGGTTGTTGAAAAAAGGACGTTTGCTGTGAGCAAATCTTTGACCAGGCAAAATTCATTCATGTGCTCTCCACCTTCATATCATTTAAAAAAATATTTTCTGTGGGCCTCACTGCCCTCTGGTGGTCGTTGGAGCCACCCAGTGCCACTCCTGAGAGCCACCGTTGGATTTGAACCACCAAGCCTGCGGGCCGTAGTCCTGCACTCAAGCACTTACGCCAGTGGGACTCAGCCCTCCACCTTCATTTCTACCATCAAGTTTCAATGCTCCAACTTCTGTTCCATTTTCTCTTTTTCTGACTTTGGCATTCCATCTACCAATCTTTATCAATGCACCCTGATTGCATGTTTTGCCAGTGTGTACACTCAAGTGTGTACAATTCTTTGATTTGCTTATCATTAGTTTTTGTTGGTGGTGCTTAAATTTGAATAATATTTATATTGATTGCATATCCTTTAAGGGAGAAAGATATACCACATACAGTATAGTACTTCAAGACTAACTTTGCAATGTTCTTTTGAAAATGAATGTTATTCCATTTCTTTTTACAGTTTTCTCTCTTGCATAGTATATCATATGATTTTCTGAGTCAAAATGAAAAGTACAAGTCAATTTCAGCTGAATAACACCTAGTCTATCCATTTTGCTGTGTCCAATTTATTTTGGGGGGATCACTGCCCTTGCTGTGTTCAATTTCATCTTCATTATTAACAGCTTTCCTTTCTTCATACATCACACATTCCAAATTCTGATAGTTAGCAAATGTTTCTTCTTCATTATCTCTTCTTATTCTGGAAGCTCCACTGAAACTCGTTCTCTTTGGGTGACCATGGTGACATTTAAAATATCAGTGACGTAGCTTCTAGCATTACAGCAGCACCATTGCCGCCACACTAAGATAACCTGACAGAATAGTTGTGGAGCCTATTTATAGATTCTGCGTATTTAGTGCAGGAGTAGCAAATTATTTAACGTGATATTTCTGGACCAGTGGTTTCAATATGTGAATCACAACATCTTTGGGGTTCAAACGACCCTTTCACAGTGTCGTCCGATTCATAATAGTAGAAAAATTACAGTTATGATTTAGCAACAAAAATAAGGTTTTGGTGGGGATGTCACCACCACATGGGAAACTATACTAGAGGGTCATGGTATTAGGAAGGTTGAGAACCACGGTTCTGGACAAATTCTCTAACTCTGACCAAATTACCTTTTCCTACATGGACTTGATAAAAAGAGCTTAGGAAATGATAGAATCCACCTGCAATTCATTGTGAACAGGATTTCCTTCAAATGGCATCCCTCTAAAGTGAGTCCTTGTGGACCACTAGGAGAGATCTCATTATTAGAGGAGCCAAGTAGAGCAAGGCCTGTGAACCCTGTGTACCTGCACGGTGAACTTCCTGGATCCAGAAACAGCTAAAACATCAGAAGAGCAGTAACAGAACAAGGAGTCAGAGCCTGGAACAGCGTCCTGGCCTTCCCAAACCAGAGCGTAAGTGAAAGTTAATGCCTTTGTGCTGGAGGTTGGCTAGGCAAGTGGAGTGGCTTCGGACTTCTTATTGAGAAAGTTGGGCATCCTCCCTCTGCTAAGGAGAGCAGAGTGTCTCGTGCTGAGGCTTACAGGAGAGCAGTGCATCTGTGCACATAATTCAGGGTCTGAGTTTGCTCACCCAGGGAGCTAGTGTAGAAAGTCTTCCTTTGGAGGCTTGCAGTGGAATGGTAAGTTTCTTTGGGGATTTGTCAGCAGATCTGAAAGAAATGTTAAGATGCCCTGGTAAACAACTTTCCTGAGCATTTCAATGTAGAAACGTCCATAATAAATCTATAAATCGCTGAGCCCCGGTGGCGTAGTGATTGTGCGCTGCACTGCGGCCCACTGGGATGGAGGTTCAATTCCAGCTCCATAGGAGCAAAGGCTGGGCCTCCTACTCCCACCAAGAGAGGGCAGTGATGCCTAAAAAAAAACAAAAAAAAAAACAAACCTATAAATCTTAGACTTTTATCTGAGTTCCTTGTAGACATTTCAATGAATATTGTGAGTTTGAGAAGTAAACTACAGGATAATAATTATTACCAGTTAGTATTAAATGGGCATTACATATCTATTTATCACTTATATTTAATTTATTACAATTCTATTAATTGTTGCATATTGAGTATAACCAATGCAGATCACAAATACTATATATAAGAACTTATTGAAAAGCTATTTTCATAAACAGAAAAAATCAAATTCACTGATATCAAGCCAGTGTAGACTCATAGCAACCACTTGTGTGTTTCCAAGGAGTAGAAAGCCCAACTTTGTCCTACTTAGCTGCAGGTGGTTTTGAACTGTGGACCATGTGATCCCCATTGTCCTCCGCATGGACAGGTATCTTGGAGCAAAAAAGAGGTCAAAGGTTAATAAAAAAACCAATAGTGCCAGTGAGAGTAACAAACTTGCCAAGGTAAGTAGAACCCTCATAAAACCCTCTTCCTCAAAGAAAAGGTTCAAGCCGTGATTCTACAGAGTTATTTCCCTGGGATGAGAGCAATCAGGACAAGGACATCTTGTACAGTTGGAGTGTGATGCTGTGGGGAGCGCCGCACAGAGCTCTGAGTTACCCTGTGAGTGGAAGATCTGTGGTTACAGAGGTATTCACTCTTACGGATCTATATTCCTTAATCTTTTATTATGATTTTCAGCATAACAACCTTACAAAGCTATGTATTCTGCCCTATATGTCCAGAGTCCTCTTCAGAATTGCAAGTGTATTTTTTTTGTCCACGTACCTCTCCATTCACCATTTGAAGACATGCGTTTGCCTTGTCAAGTGACCAGTTTTTAAGCAGGACACCATTGACCAGGGAGGGTGGGTTCTTAAGTAAATAATTGGTCTAGATGGAGCAACAAAAATGTTCATTGAATGCAAAAATAATATTGTAATATATTTTAATTTTAAAATGCCACCGGACGTTGCTAAATATGACACTATAGAAAAAGGAATAATGTTCAAGAGAGAATTGTCATTGAAGGGATTATAAAAAACACAGGTTTGGGACGCTTATCAGAGTACTGTTATCAGGGATTACAATGCTATCAGAGAGAGGAAAAAGCTTCAATTTTTGTGCTCAGATGTAATTGTTTAACCTTAGATTTAGTGATTTCTAGTTTGATTTAATGACATTAGAAAATGGCAATTGAGGGAGCTGCCTTGACATCAGCGTATTTGTGTGCACACTATGAAGAATCTTCATTTTGTTATTTACTAATATTTGCTATTTTTGTTACTTACCAATTAAAACAATTACTTAAAAAAGCACTATTTAAAATAAAATAATAATTTAAAACAGTAGATGAAATTTTGTCAGAGTTTCAATTTCTGATGAGGATAATCAGAATAACTATTGTGGTAGGTTGCATAATTTTATCATTTTATCATTTAATTCCAGGGAGAGAAGAATTGTCCAAACATGTGCAACCTGAACCTTTTCACAGAATTCCTGCTCATGGGCATCATAAGCTCTCAGGAGCTCCAAGTCCTGCAAAGTCTGCTGTTCCTAGTGATTTATCTGGGATGCACGGCTGGGAATTTTCTAAATATTACTGTCATTCTAACAGACGTGCACCTTCATTTCCCAATGTACTTCTTTATAGCCAACTTATCCTTCCTAGATTTTTGTTTTATTTCCGTTTTAAATTCTCTGATGGACAGTACATTGATTTCTCTCAGAGAAGTTTTCCTGTTTATCTTATTTGCTGCCACAGAGTTTTTTATCCTTGCAGTCATGTCTTATCAACACTATGTGGCCATTTGTCACCCTATGCATTATCAGCTCATCCTCATCACATGGCTGTGCACACAGATCTCGGCGGGGACTCGTGGGCCAGTGGGCTGGTGTATTCAGCAATCCACACAGGCACCATGTTCAGGCTTCCCTTCACAAAATCCAATGTCATTCACCAGTTTTTCTGTGATCTTCCTCAAATACTGAGCATTTCATCCCAGTTTGTGCAGTTTTCTGAAATAGTGGTTCTTACAGTCAGTTCTGGCTTTGTCTTAATCTGTTTTACTGTTTTATTCTGTTCTTACATTAACATATTTTCTACTGTGCTCCAGATGAAATATATGGAAGACAGAAACAAAGCCTTGTCTACCTGTTTCCCACAGCTACCTACAAGTATTTTGCTTCAAATCTCTGGGATAGTTGCTTGTTTCAGCTCTAGCTCAAATGTATCAGCTATTCAAGACTTTCTCACATCTCTGTTCTACTCCACTGTGCCCTCCATTATGAATTCAATTACTTTTAGTCTGAGGAATAAAGAAATCAAGAGTATCATTGACAGAATGATTTTCGGGTACTCCAAGGTCCCCTATAAGATGTGTTTTTCCTGCTTTGTGTTTGTGTGATCCTTTGTTTGCCTGTCAATGATATTGCAATAAAACAGTCTTTAACTCTGACATTCATATAAAGCTAAAATTTGATGAAGTTTGCTATTTGAGAAACAAGGGGGGAAGCATATAAATAAGTGTAAATTAATCCTTTGAAAATACTTTACCTAAGTAAGTGCAAGGAATTATTACTAGTAGACACTTGGGGTGAATATTAAAGATTACATGCTAAATATCAGATATGTTGTGCAATTTTCTAATCCCATGGTATAGTCCGTTAAGAAAAATACAAGGGCATTAAACAATATTCCCATGTGTTCTCTAAATTTTTGCTAAAGCTTGGATAAAAACTGGATATTATCCAAGTATATTTTTCTTAATTTAAAAAAAAACTTATGTTGTAAGTCACCGATTTCTACCCATAGCATTCATTGATATTTGTCATATCTTTTCAGTCTGTTTCTACATTGCGGTTCTTTGTGCTTGAATTGTTCCACTCTCATTAAGTTAGACTCACTCATCAAACTGCCTTGGTGGTGTCGTCTGGTAAGTGTTGGACTACTGACCGCAAGATTAGTTGGTTCAAACACACCAGAATGAGGAGACTAGCAGCGCACGTGTGTTCCACAATCTCCAAAACCCTTGATGATAACCAAGAGTCAAAAAGTACTTTTTGGCAGTGATAAGGATGGCATATTGTTCTCATTTAGATATTTATAAGTGCCATACTTTTTGATGACTGTTTTTTTAGTTTTTAAAATTTAAGTTGTATACTGTATGTGAAGTTGGTTTGTCTCTGTACAAGCATTTTTTCAATGTTCTACTTTTATTGCTTCATATTTTTATTGTATGTTTGAATTGTTATCTCTTTTTTCAATATTCCTACACTGCATGTTTCTGTGAATTTCAATATATATGTATATGTCATTCTATATTTCAACTTGTCTGCATTGTATGTACCTATAAGTTATAATTTTCTTTAGGTAACTACAGAGATAAGAACAGCATCAAAAAACTCTATTTCAGGGGCTGAGCCCCGGTGGCATAGTGGTTGTGCGCGGGACTGCGGCCCACTGGGACGGAGGTTCAATTCCAGCAGTGGGGCTGGGCCTCCTACTCCCACCACCGGAAAGCAGTGATGCCCAAACAAACAAAAAAAAAAACTCTATTTCAGAATTCAAAATGGAGTTTAAGAGTTCAACTTTTCCATTCCAAAGTTTAATACTGGAGATAATAAAAGATACTTTGTGTTCACAAAAGGAAGACAGATTGCTGTTTAGTATTCATGTGAAAAAAGAGATGTGCCACATATAAAGAAAACTATTATTGGGCAAATGCTTCTTATAATTTTATATGGAGAATGAATATTATTTGGAGGGATGAAAAATAATAGCATTCCATATGATGTCTAGATTACATACAATGATGTTTCAAATAGATTGTGGTTTTGTGAATGTAATGGTCTGGTAATTGGTGTGAGCTGGTAGAACTGAGACCTGAAATTAGAAAGTACTATTTACTGTTATCCATGATTCCTACGTTGACTCTCCTACAGTAATATCCTTAAAATTCACTTTTAGAATGCCTGTTTACAATACCCAAAACCAGCATTCACTTAAACAGCAATTTCCTAAAATTTGAGGGAATTTATCCTTAGTTTTAGAACTTGTCATTATTTCCTTCATTTTTAAATACTGGTAAACTTGACCTAATAAAATCTTGAACTGAAAAAGCTGTAAGTGTCAGGACAGACAGGAGTTACTATTTCCAAATGACAAAAGCAGTTCTTTTTAAAATATGACTGCTACATATGACTTAGCTTATATTCAATATGGATAGTCATACATATTTGCATCTGTATCTAAATAATTGTAATAAATATAAGGAGACATAGATTTCTTTTTCTTTTATCTAATTCAAATGGATTAGTATAGCAGCACTGCCTCTTATTATAGTAAAATTTATTAATATATTTATTA
>PVJH01049989.1:0-10047 GCA_004026705.1 Nesogale talazaci | reverse complement strand
CCAGCTGGTTTCTGCTCCTGGGGACCCGGCATGCAACAAACAAAACACTGCCCATTCCCGCCCGGTTGTCCTGAGGTCAGGGAGCCCCTTGCTGTTGCCTCGGTCTCTGTCCATCATGTTGAGGGCCTTCCTCTTTCTCGCTGCCCCTCTGCTTGACCAAACAGGATGTCCTTCCCCAGGAATGGGTCTCTCCTGACAGTAAGTCCCCACCCGAGAGGAAGTCTCTCCACCCTTGCCTCTAAGGAGCATTCTGGTTGTACTTCTTCCAAGACAGTGCTTTTAGCACAACAAGGTGTTTGGGCCAGGTCCAAACCAGGCAGCCCCCCCCTCCACCAGCCCCTCAGGAAGACAAATAACCTGCGGGACGTTGTAAACCCCTGCCTCTAGCACCCCAAAGAGCATATCTTTCTGAGGGCAGGACCTGCACAGCACTGTCCCCAGCACTCTGGGAAGCCAGTCTGTGAAAACAAGATGATTTGCCAATAGGCCATCTCCTCCCCCAAACCTGCAGGGGCAGCCCAGAAAACCTCCCTTCCCCTTCTCGGCCCATGTGCCCTTGGCTCATACCCTATATCAATCCCACCGCCTCACCGCCAAGCTGTAGCTGCCCTCGCCTGACTCTCAGGTTAGGGACTGCCAGAGAGCTTTTCCTCGTCTCAATAAAGCCTTTCATGAAGTTTCATTCCTGACTGAGCTCCACCTCCTTTCTGGGACTCCTCTCAACCTCTCACGAGGGACTTTGACGAGTCTCCGACAGCACTGCACTCCAAATGCACCCCCTCCTGGGACTTCCTTACGCAGTGTCCAACTTTCACATGCAGATGGGGTGCCTGAAAAGACCGCGGTGGCGGCCCGGGTCAGGCCTCAAAGCAACCTGCTTGTTGCCCAAGGCAGGGGGTCCTACGATGGACCTCTTGACTGCTGCGTCCAGGAGCCTGGATTGTGACTCTAAGGATGAAACCCTGGGTGTCCGCCATCTTCTCCCGGCTTGTTGGGGTGTTGCCTGCGGGTCCGGTTGTGAGGAGTGGGTCTTCTCTACCGTCCCGTCGGAAGGAACCCGCACTGCACTGCACGCTGCACCACCCTGGATCTTCACCAGCTTTCCGCCAGCTCGTCTGCATATCGCAGGTTGTTAATGAGCCATCCTCCGGGGGACCACAGTTCTTCTTCATAGGATCCAGCTTCTCTGACGATTGGCCCAGCATGCCCGTGGAGAGAGAGCAGAAAGCCTCGCCTGCCCGTTTTGAACTGCTGATTGTGCAATTAGCTGCCGTAAATGCACACGACTCTGTGTGCCGTCACTGGAATCAGGTGGCATGGCAGTGAGCTTGGCTTTGTCTTTGGTGGGGGAGGGGAGAGCGGCGAGGAGGGGATGCAGGAAAGGAGTGCCTCTCCCTCCTTCCCCAAACTACCCATGAAAGTCCCCTCCCTCCTTGCCCCCAGGTCCGTCAGCTGGAAGTGATTCCTCCAGGGAAGCCTGGGGCCTCACAGGCTGGAACCCCGGCGGCTAGATCTCTCCCCCAGAGTCTGCTTGGCCGGGTCTGATTGATGAGTGCCCTCCAGAACATTCCAGGTCCTGCCTTCACACTTGCAGAAGCACTAGGTAAGGTCAATCCCAAAGGCCCAGGAGGAAGCGCTGTGCAGGTGATGTGGGCCTCTCTGCCGTGGTTTCCCCTGTCTGTAGGATAGGCAGTTAGGGCCCACCACTACCAGCCCACCCAGCAAGAATAAGTCAGTGACCTGCTCAGACTAAGAGAGTAGCCCCCTCTGGAGGGTTGGGGGGGTGGGGTGGGACAATGGTCATGACACCCAGAGCCCCCATTTCGCACTGGTCCTTACCCTGATTGGAAAGAAACAACGCAGTGATTCAGCTCCCCACTGACAATTTAAAGCATCTCTTCCCTAGCCTAGACTCTAGCATAAAGTGTAGGTATCTGCTTCGGCGGTCCCTCTGGTTCCTCCAGGGTCTCCTGGGGGTGGTGTCGCTCCCTTGGGGAGACACTGGTCTAGGATGTCTGGGTAGCTTGGCCCTAGAGGCCATTCCGCTAGGGTGTTCCATCAAGATGCAGTGACCCCCTGCTGTCTCCAGCGGGGGGGGTCCTGAGATGACTTCCTGGGGTTCCGTGCGCACAGCTGACTCGCAGGACCAAGACGTGGAGGAAGAGGACCCCCGGCTTCAGCCTCATCTACTGAGCTTGGCTGGTGAGAGGCTGGCCAGGCGAGGGTGCTGAGGGGCCAGCTACGCACCATTCAGGGCTCTGGGGACCTCCAGGTTCTGGGAGAGGCATTGGAGGCCTGCGACAAGTCCTTCGCCCTGCTGGCTCCCTTGACTGTCAAGAGCAAAAACTGCCCTTGACCGCATCTTCGCAGACCTCTGTTTCGGGCCACCTGGTCGCTCCTGGCTAGGGGCCATTTTTTTGAATCCAGAAACCCCCTACACACAACCTTCATGCCAAGGAGGAGGCTTAGGGATACCCAGGCATCAAGTGGGTCAGTAGGATTGTCCAGAACTTGAGCCTGGAGACCGCCCAGTTCCACCAGCCGTGGGCGTGGCCAACAGGGAGTGAGGGGTGGGGGAACAGCAGATGTCTGGAGAAGGGATGTCAACCTTGGTCAGGGATTGGCCAGAGAGGCAGGTAGCCACGTTTGAGACCCTCAGGGCGGTGGATCCTTTTATAGATTGTATTGTGTCGCCCCAAAATGTGTCCACCAGGCTAGACCATGTGATACAATCACCCTATGGGCTGTCAATCATCACTTCCAGGAGGCTAATGGGACAGGATTCGTGGCAGTTTCCTTAATGAGCCAGGAGGCAATCTCCACGACTAGAACATCTTTCTCTTGGGTATCCATCTCTTTGGAGATGTAAGAAGTCAAGTAATTGAGCAGAGGAATCCATTCCCTGCAGAAAAGAAGACCCTGGAGCTTGTCCTGTGGACTCAGGGTTCCTGTGCAGGGAAGCTCCTAGACCCAGGGGAAGATTGGCACCAAGACACCTGGGGCTCTCCAAGGAACTTGGGGCCCAGATGTTGGAAGGAGACACGGACCTTCTCCCAGAGACAGAAAGCCTGTCCCGTAAGAACCCCGAGTTCAGACCGCTGGCTGCCTGAACAAGAGCCCTCGTGGTGCAGTGAGCGGGTGATGTTTGGCACTGCTTACTGGAAGGTGAGTAGCTGGAAACCATCAGCTGCCCCATGGGAGAAAAGTAAGGCTGTACAAAAAAATCCTTTTACCGGGGGCTCTTGCATCTCTTATTATAATTCACGTGTTGAGCACATTTGTACTTACGCCGCCATCATGGAAAAATGAGACATTTTGTTCCCATAAGGAGGGAGTCTCAGAAACCCACAGGGGCAAGGTCCACCCTCTCCTCCAGGGTCATTGTGAGTCCAAATCGAGGGGATGGTGGTGACTTTTGAGGACATCACCTCGCCTGTGAGACAATAAGCCTCTGTCTGCCAAAGCCCACCGTTGCGGGATTTCTGCCATGATCGCTGGGGAGAAGGAAGACCGTCCCCTCTCCAGAAATTGGGGCCCCTCAGAGGACTGCACGGCTTGACTCTGGTCTCTTGTGCTCCTCAGGTTTGATCTGGGCAGAGAAGGCAGGCCTGGGTCAGAGGGCCGAAGACCAGCTTCAGAGACAGTGGGGTGAGCTCCGGCATCCCACAAGCCTTTGCCCAACTCCAGACACCTCAATGTCCTGGTCTCTGAAGCAGAACATAGCCCCTGTCTCTCAGAGTTGTCCCAATGATTACACAAGGTCACATGTCTTCACACCCTCCATGAGGGGCTGGTCCACTCAAGACATGGCAGCCACCAATCTCAGGACGCTGTGGAAGGTGCAGGAAAATCACCCAGAGTTGGTGGGTGGGTCTGGCAGCTGCAGGCACAGAGGTGTGTGGAGGAAGCCAGCAAGCCCCCCACAAGCCCCAGAGAGGGTGAGCTGAGCTCCACCTCCAAGAAAGACCTCACAGATTTGTGGGGGACAAGGTCTCAGGGCAGAGGGGCTGGTGGGACTGACGGCAAAGGAAATCTCCAGAATGTGTGGCCTCTGCCCTCCCCGCCAGCAGAGAAGGTATCCTGGGACCAGCCACTGGCCCTCCGGCCCCTAAACTTCCCTAGAGGGAGCTGCCAGACTCAAGCAGCAGGGTGCTCTTGCACCTGAAGATGCTGTGGCCCCAAGAGGCCACACAGCAGAGGACAGAAAGGCTCGTGCCACCTAGCGGCCGTGTACTTCTGGACAGCCGGGAGGGGGGTGGGGTGGGAGCAGCTGAAGTCATTCACCCCACAAAGGGTTTCCCGGCGAACAAACCATGCTTGCACATGAGGGGAACACTGCTTCCCAGCAACAGCTCCTCCCCGTGACCTCCTGTGGCCACAGTGTTGGTCACCAATGTCACCACTGCGGAGGCCCAGCCACCCCAGGCACACGTGGGCTAGCGTGGACGGGACTGGCTGCCACAACCGTTTTAAAGAAAGCTGCTCAGGGGATCATGTATCCAATCAACAAAGAAGACAGCGGGCTCCCAGATTTCAATTCTCGGAGGGACGACTTCGTATGCTTCCCCTTGTCTGGGAGCAGGAAGGAATCTTGTCTGAGTCCATGTGGGTTCATCCAACAGCAGCCGTAGGAAACACTTGCTGTCAAGGCGAGAGACTTCTGAAGGTCACGTGTGTGGAGAGGTGGCCAGGGAGCCCTGCTGGCTTTCACCTTGAGGCTTGCACTGCTCCCCTGAGTTACCTAACTTGCCTGAAGTCGCACAGCCGAGGGGGCCGGGCAGCTGGGACTGGAACCCAAGTTCATCTAACCCGGACAGAGAGGACTGTCCCTCTGGGTTTCCCAGCCCGGAAACCTCCGCAAAAGCAGCAGGCCTCAGCATTCTCCCTCGAGGTGGCTGCTGGGCTTGAACTTCTGACCGTGTAGTCAGCAGACTCACGCACAGCCAGGTCTCCTTAACTAGGAAAGCCCGAAGGGTGTTTCTACTCTGTCCAGGAGGGGTGTGGGCAGTGGGAAGCCCTGGGGCAGCAGTGGGTGTGTCTGCATCTTCCTTAGCTGACTGTGACCTTTGACTTGCCATTCTGACCCAAGTCCTCCATGAGGTCAAGGTCCTGGACACACAAACAAAAGAAGAGGAAGAAAACAAGCATGATTGTGTATGGAACCCTGCGAGAGCTGGGGGTTTGCGGGCGCCTGGGCCTGCTTCCTCCTCTTGCTGGAGCTCACGGACCTTCCTCTCTTCTGCTCCTGGTGGCCCAGTTCTTCCCCAGGAGCTGCTTGGCCTGGATGCCATTCCTGGCTGCTCTCAACCCTCTCACGGGCTTGCCGGGCACCCTCAGGCCCAGTGCACTCCTGTGGAAAACAGCCAGCCCCCTGGAAGTCGACCTGGATAGTCAATCTGTTGGAAAATCTTTGGTAGAATCCCCTGGTCTGATTTTGGTTGCTTTCCAGAGGCCGCCAGGTGTGGTGTTGGCAGAGAGACGGTGTGTGAGTCTGGGTGGACTAGAGAAACAAATTCATAGGCTCTTATATGTATATAAAAAGCAGTTCTATATACAAGAGGAACTGCACATTAAGAAAACACCCCAGTCCCATCTAGTCCAAGATCATAAGTCTGCTATTAGCCCATATGTCTGATACCAATCCAAAGTCCTCTTCAGACCTCACAAAGCACATGCAGTGAAACCAGGACAATCACAGGCCAGTGGGTGCAGAGTCTTGTGTATCCAGTGGCGGTAGAAGCATCCCAGTGCTGGAAGAGGCCTCTCTGGGGCTTCTCCAGCAGCTCAGCACTGGCAGGAGTCTCTCTGTGGCTTTTCCTGCTTCAGAGGTCTGGCTATCTCAGGGTAAGTTCATGGAGTCAGTCTTGTGTCTTGTCAATAGAGCATCTCCAAGGGACTGAGCAGTGAGTGTCTCACCTCCCAGGGGGAAATAAGGCCAGATTTCCCAGAATTCTCAGGAGAAAGCCTTGCCCACACAGAGGTCTCACTGGCTATCTCCAGATTGACAGGTTAGACTCCACCCGCCACTTTTCTTAATCCTCAAATTGACACCAGATGAAGTGACTACTGCCACAAGCGGTGAGAGGAGTTCCCACAGAGGATGATGTGTCGTCTTCCCCCTCAGTCTGCTTTGACCGAGTTGTTTGGGTATGCCAGGCCTCCGTCGTGTCAGCAGGAAGATGGGCCGCATCTCGGGGTCATGCAATACAAGATGCGTGAGATCACCGTGGCGCCGATAGCTCTCTTTTCAAACAAAGGAGAGCCAGGGCGTGCCTCAAGAGCTGGATAGGCTTCCTGAACAAAGAACAACGGGACAAAGACCCACCGCTGTCAAGTCAATTCCAACCACAGATCCATCCGGTTTCCGAGGTCGGAAACCTTTCCAGCAGCAGACAGCCTCATCCCTTTCCCTCCGAGCAGCTGGTGGGCTTGAACCGCTGACTTTGTGCTTAGACAGAAGAGGAAAGAACCTGGAAGTTTCTCTTCTCCTAAGAAGAAAGGGCCGTGGTGGGAGAAATGGTTAGACAAAGACAGATATAGAGACCAGGCTCCACCCACCTTGCTTGCCGAAAGCTAAGAGCATTTGAAGGCCTGGCTGATGAAGATGAAGAATTGCAACCTTCAGGGGGATGATGGTTCCGTGTCCAGAAGACCCAAACCCTCACGGCTGGATCAATAGTCCCATCATGGAAAATGGAGGAAAAGTTGAAGTTGTCAAGGATTGTGTCTTGGTGGCATCCACAACCACTGCTCACGGCAGCAGCTGTCAAGGGCTGGAAATCCATTGCCTGGGGTCCACCTGCTGCAGAGACCCCTCTCAAGGAGTGAAAAGCAAGGACAGCACTTGGAGGACTAAGGTGCGCCTGACCCGGCCATGGTATTTTCGGTCACTCACTGCGTGTGAAAGTTGGACACTGAATGAGGGAGACTGACAAAGAATGGACGCATTTGAACCGTGGTGCTGGAGAAGACGGCTGGAAGGGCCAGGGCCTGCCAGAAGATCAGACACATCTGTCTTTGCAGAAGTACAGCCAGAGCACTCCCTGGAGGCCAGGGTGGTGAGACCGTGTCTCCACGTACTTTGGACACGTTTTCAGAAGAGACCAGTGCGAGCAGAAGGACAACCTGCTTGACCCAGTGGAGGGCGGTGGAAAACAGGAAGGTCCTCCATGAGCTGAACGGACGACACAATGACATGAACGGACACAACTAGGGCTGTAACGATGGCCTCCGGCCTGGGCCATGGTGGGGCCGGCGCAGGACAGGGCAGCGTTTCATTCCGCTGTGCACGGGAGTCACTCTGAGTCAGAACCAATTCGATGGCACCCAATGGCGGCAGGTGCCATCCACAGACAGGTGCCAGGCTGCCCTTGTCCCTCCCTCCCTGTGGTCTCACCTGGACCCTGCTCTTGGGTGTGGTGGGCTCCTTGAAAACAAGGAGGGGATCAGTGGGAGCCACAGGGAGGTGTCTCACAGGACAGATGGGCCCAATCAGGCCCATGCTGCACCTTGGCCATGGGAAAGGACCCCAAAGGTCCCACGAGGAATGTCCTTTCCTCTACAGTTGCCCCCTGTCCCCCTTGCGGACACTAAGGGGTAAGAGCAAGGGCCTTGGGTAAATCCTTTATGCCATCAGCCTCAGCTCCCCATCTGTCAAATGGGGACACGCACACCCCTCACGGAGTTCCTGAGAGGAGACTGGGTCCGTCTGTAGCTGAGGCCATGAGACAGGTCCCCAAATGAACTCATGCCTTTGAGTCCATAATGACGCATGGTGACTCGAGGGCCAGGTGGGATCGTCAATGTGGGCTTTTTTTGTTGTTATTTTCATACATCAGTTTATTGGGGGTTCTTCCAGCTCTTGTAACCATCCACCCATCCATTGTATGAGGCACATTTGTCCATAGGCTGCCGTCATCATTTCCAAAACATTGTCTTTCTGCATGAGCCTGTGGAATCAGCTCCTCTTTCTCCCCCTTCCTCCCCCACTCTCGTGAACCCTTCATCATTGACAAACTATTGCTATTTTCATAGTTGACACCGTCCGCTGCCTCCCTGCACCACTGTGGGTTTCGGAGGCGGCGGCTGGCGGCTTTGAACTGATGACTCTGCGGCCAGCAGCCCAAGGCGTCACCAACCACAGCCGCAGGCTCTGCTAGGCATCCATGTACAGACAGAGTCCTCGGGTTCAGAAGCAGAGACTTGTTCATTCCTGGGGCACCGGGAAGGTCCGGCCAAGTTTGGTCTCATCACCGGGATGCTGGCAGTTCAAGCCCATCCAGGGCCTAAGAAGAAAGGGCTGATGATCAATCAGCTTCTGAAAAGATGTCAGCCGAGAGAATCCTGTGGACAGCGTTGGGGGTGGCCTCATGTGGGCGTCAGTCCAGGGCCAGGACTTCACGCGTGTGCTGGTGGCTGGGTTTGCGTGTCTGAGGCCCCTTGCTTGGGTCATGCACTTTTCCAGGCGGGCGGGCGGGGGGAAACGTGGGCATAGAGATGTTCTTCCACGTCACCCCAACTCTACTGAATCCCCTCACCCTGTCACACACCCCAGGGTGCCCCTGGGGCTCCTCGCCAGGAACTGGGTCAGGCGCCATATCCCCCACCTGCCCCCACAAGACTGTCCTCTCCCTGTAATGCCTGGGAGGCCGTGGAGAGGAAGCGCCCTCTTCAGAGGAAGGGAAACCTCTTGAACCTGCGCCGTCTCCGGGAAGGGTGACCTTGGCCGAACGGCCAGAGGACAAGAAGTCTCTAGAGTGGGCTTCGATGTCAGACAGACCTCGCCTGCCCTCCGGTACTGCCTGACTGCAGAGGCCTCATCTCTCTCATCTACAGAGCGAGGTCGCAACCCTTATCTGGCTGCCGTGCGGGGAGCCCTGGTGGTGTCTCGATGGTGCACGGGCCTGCTCAGTGCCACGTCAGTTGCTCTAAGCCACCAGCCGCCCCTCGGGAGAAAGACGGGGTTTTCCGCTCCCGAAAAGAGTTACCGTCCCGGAAACTCACAGGGGTAGCTCCATCCTGCCCTATAGATACGGGGCATGGCGCGTCGGCACGGACTTGAAGCAGGGAGGGAGGTCTCGGTTTGGGTGGGGACCCCCGTGGATCACGGGCCTCTCCCACATCACCTGGCGTCCACATCTCCCTGCTGTCCCCGCCCAAACCGGACAGGGCAGACCCAGCCAGGGGGAGGTGGTGGAATTGTGCGGGAGAGCCCACACTGGGTCAGAAAGCGGGCCCCTTCTGCCTTCCTCTCTGTGGGAGCACTTGCTTTGGGGAATACTTACCAGGCTCTCAGGACACTCCAGTGGCCCCAGGGGAAGGTCTGTATGGAAAGGAACACTGGCTGACATGGCTGGCCAAGCAGATGAGCCTGTTGCCTTGACAAGAGACCCTCCAGCCCCAGTCCAGGCTTCAACTGGTCCAGTGTCATGAGTGGTCCAGGTCCAGACTGGATTCCTGACCTACAGAAGCAATGTGATGTCACACATACGTATTGTGCTAGTCGAGGTAGACTAGAGAAACAAATTCATGCACTCTCGTGTGTAAAAGAAAGGGTTTGATAGGCTCAGCCCTGGTGACACAGTGGTTGTATGTGGAACTGCGGCCCCCAGGGTTAACGGTTCAAATCCAGCAGCAGCTCTCCAGGAGCAAGGCTGGGTTTCCTACTCCCATCAGGGCAGTGATGCCACACACATACACACATAAGACAGGGTTTGATCTACGAGAGCTACTATACATTAAGAAAACATCCCGACCCAGTCCAGTCCAAGGTCATTGCCCATATGTCTGATACCAATCCATAAGTCCTCTTTAGACTTATGAAGCACATGCAGTGACACCAGGACAATCACAGGCCAGTGGGTGCAGAATCTTGTGTATCCAGTGGTGGTAGAAGCATCTCAGCACCGGCAGGGGTCTCCCCATGGGTCCTCCAGTCTCCAGGGCTCAGGGTCTATCAGCATGCTGCTACGTGTCTTGTCAGCTGCCATGTCTCCCAGGGAGCGAGTGAACGTCTCCTGCTTCCAAGATGGAATTACCAGATTTCCC
>PVJH01049988.1:0-10094 GCA_004026705.1 Nesogale talazaci | reverse complement strand
CCCCCCGCCCCGCCCCCCGCGTGACCTCCAGTCCCAATCCTCCTTTCAGAAGCCGCCGCCCCAGGAGCGACTTTCTTTTGATTTACAGAGTTCGCGTCTCAGCTCACGACGACGCCGAGGACACCCCGGGCGCTTCTCCGCGGAGGCGAGAAGGAGCGTCCCGCAGTCCCACCTGCGAACCGGAAGTCCGCGCCCGGACCCTTCCCGCGGGCGCACCGAGACCGGAAGTGGCGTGTGCGCGCTCCGGCCCTGTCCCCGGGCGGGTGCGGCCGAGGTTCCGCCCCGCTGTGCGCCGCCGTCCGCTGTCTGGAGGCCCGGCAGACCCCCGCCCCGGTCCTCGGGACCCCTCGCCCCGGGGAGACCCCAGGCGCCGCCAGGCCGGGGTGCCGCCGCGCGTCTCGGCGCGTCCCCAGGTAAGACGGCGCGCGACCCCGCGGGCAGAGCGCGGACCCGGGGGTGGGGTGGGGGAGGGGGCGGGCCCCTGGTCTCCGCCTGTCGCCGCCCAGCCCCGCCCACCCTTCTGCCTCGTCTGCTGCCGCGTCCCGCGCCCAGAAACCAAAACGCGCCCCATGCCTCCCTCCATCCCGCCCCGCCCCCCGTCTCCGACGCCCCGGGACCCCGGGACCCCGGCCTCGCCCCTCCGCCGGGCTGTGGACGTCACGAGGCTGCAGCTGTGCACACGGACCGCCCTGGGCAGCGGGAGCCCCGCCGGGGGTCCCCACCCCACAGCGAACACGGCCCGGCCCGGCCTCGGAGCCCACGCCGCGTGTCCATCCCTGCCCTGGGTGGGGGAGGGGGGCGCCCGGCCCTGGGTCACCAGACTGCTCGCGGAGGTCGGCCAGGTTGTCAAGGAGACCGTCACAGAGCCCTTCGGGGCCGAGTCTGCACGCTCAGTCGGGTCGCCGTCGGGGGGATTACGCTTGCTAACTAGCGGCTCTCCTGACCGTCCCGCCTGTCCGGGTTTCTGACTTGCTCGCAGAGCCCAAAGGGAGAAGTTGACACACACACACACACACACACCCGCCCCCCCTCAAGTCGGCATGCGAAGGACATCCCCGCAAGGCAGCAACTAAATGAAGATGGCAACACGTGTACAAACCGGCTTGATACAGACGATGTATTGAATGTTATAAGAGCCCCCAGTGAAATCGTTGGAAAAATTCACGTATTAACTTTCATTGGCAGATACCGCACATATCATCGGGTGCAACAGCTCGTTCGTATTAAAGAGTTGTACGACCATCACCACTCGAAATCTTAAAACGTTGTCTGTTTTTTTAAAGATCATTTTCTTGGGGGCTCTTCCATCTCGGTTTTTTTTTGTTTGTTTTTGGGGGGCATCACTGCCCTCTGGTGGTGGGAGTAGAAGGCCCAGCCTTTGCTCCTGTGGAGCCGCTGCTGGAATTGAACCTCCGTCCCAGTGGCCCAGAGGCCACCCCGCACAACCCCTACGCCACCGGGGCTCAGCCCGCCTCTTCCATCTCTTATAACGATTCATACATCAATTGTGTCAACTGTACGTTGCCATCATGATTTTCTAAACGCTTTCTATGTGAGGTTTGGGGTTCAGCTCCTATTTTTTATTCTCTCTCCCCCCTCCCACTTTCGTGACCCCTTGAAGACATCAATTATTATTACTTTTATATCTTACACCGACTGCTGTCTCCCTTCCCCCACACCTTCTTCCCCGGTCCACATCTCGCCTTCCCCCTACCCTCCTGGTATTGCTACTTCCGTTTCTGCACCTGAGGGGTTTACCTGACCTGGATTCCATGTGGCCTGAGCGCTCATCTGTACCTGTGTACCTGCTCCAATTTAGCCAGGCAAGCCAGAACTGAGAGGCACCACCAGGGTCATGACAGTGGGGGGTGAGGAAGCCTCAGGAAAGCAGAGGAATAGTGTGTGTTCTTGTGTAAGGAATGTGGGCCACAGGAGAAAGATGTAAGAAGAGAATTGCTTGACAGAATCTCCAAGCTAGCTCCCTCTGACCTTTCCCAGACCACTTGAAAGTTTGGAAACGAGACAGACACTAGTAACCAAGGTGAATCCTCACACAATTCTGCAATACCCGACTAGAGCTGTGGAAACGTCCCCAGGGGTGGTCTGTGATCGAACCTTCAAGCTATAAGGTTGATCGAAAACCCCTGTGATTGGTTTCATTGATAAGCAATGATCCACCCCCACCTGTCCTGCTGGTGACCCCACCTAGTAATCATTCGAACAAAGACCTCGAACCCCTGGTCAGATAAATGTAAGCCTTTCCTCAACGGTATTGGATTGTGCTAGTTCAGAATCTAAGAGTTACCCCTGAGATGAAACCCTGTGGTGTCTAACACGTGCTCCTGCCACGGAGAAGCAGAGGCCATTCACTGACTCCAAGCTACAGGGGGAAAGAGACCCGTTTGTCAGCAGATGATGTGATCTGGGGGACGTCAGCAGCACAGTCTGCCTTGATGCAGGGCAGGGGTTCTCAGAAGAGACTGAGATTCTCTAGGTTGTACTGTAGAATGCATCGATTGGGGTCGCACGTTAAGAAATTCTGACATCTCATGTTTCAAGATAATCAAGGTGCGCGGTTGTTGGCCCTGAGGCGGGGGAAAAAACCCACAACAGTAAGGTTAGGACAGTGTCAAGATGTCTTTTGACTAGCCAGCTTATGAAAATGAACTGTTGGCTTCTGAGAGGCAGGTGAGGTGGATGAGAGTCTTCTCACCGTTACCTGTGGACACATTCAGCACTTTGCCTCTGAACAACAAGAATCCCCGAGGGACTGAAGCGGGTGAGGGGCAGGGAAAAGAGACGATGCGCTAGGCTGCGACAGGAAGGCACACTGTGCTGGTCCTAGGCCGCCTGCAGTTGAACAGGTTACAGCCAGAGAGCAGAGGGCAGTTGAAATGCCTCACCCATGCCGGAGCGCGCCTCCTTCCAGAAGTGGGCCTGGAGTCCGTGTCAGAGGTCTCACGGTGCTTCTTCCTGGGCAGGGGGCAGCGGCCTCCAGGATGAGCAACGGGCTCTCTCAAGTTCCAAGTGGACTCAGCCTGCAACCCTCCCCGCTGTGGACCGGTGACTCCGAAACCTGACCCGTCCAGCGCGGAGCTTTTGAAATCCTCACTGGAACCAGGAATTCCATTTTCACAGGGCTTTGCCAGCCAGTCCGTGGCGTCAGCTCCCCTTCATGGGGGCAGAGCAGTACTGGCGGCTGCTCTGAGAGGGGGACCTTCTGCCAGCAGCTGTGCCCCGGCGTCTGTGCCCCTCCCCGCCAGGAGGTGTGAGCTCCAGTCTGCAGCAAGAGGCGCCTCGCCCCAGTGTAAATAAAGTCGGCTGTCCAGTCCCACGCAGAAGAAGAGCCACGTGTTTTACTTTGGCTTTCAAGACCTGTGGGGTCACCCCTCAGGAACAGTCATGGGAGGACATCATGAGGGTCGGAGGGTGGGCAGGGAGGGCAAGCGTGAGAAAGGGGGAACCCATCGCAAGATTAGATACAGAGAAATGAGGGTAAAGGGAGACACTGGAAAGTGTAAGATACGAAATAACTATATAATTGATCAAGGATGCACAAAGGGGGGAGAGAAGGGGAAAAGGGGGCTTATACAAAGGGCTCAAGTAGAACATGTTTTGGAATGGATGATTGCAATATGTACAAATGTGCTTGATACAATTGGTGCAGGGGATGTTAGAAGAGCTGTAAGAGCTCCAAATAAATTGATTTTTAAACAACAAAAAAATATCTACAGGGTCCAGTTTATGTCTAGCTTTCTGACTTAAATGTATAACACCTGTACTCCCCAGAGAATGACCGTCTCAGAGACCCACCGGGCCGCTGTCCTCTGTCTGCGAGGGCTGTCTTGAGGTAGTGTTTCATACAGGATAAATAAGTTCTTCAAAGATTAAAAAAAAAATTTCCTTTTTTGTGTGTGTATGTGTGGCATCCCTGCCCTGGTGGGAGTAGGAAGCCCAGCCTCTGCTCCTGGAGAGCTGCTGCTGGATTTGAACTGTCACCCCTTTGAGCCGCAGTCCCTTAACCACTACGCCACCAGGGCTCAGCCCCATTTCCTTTTTTTTTTTTAATTAAAACAATTTTTAAATCATTTTATTGGGGATTCATACAAGTCTTATCACAGTCCATACATAAAAGGAAGAAACCCTTTCAAAGATGAGACTTCCCCTTTCAGCCTTTGTACCATGTGTCTTTTCTAATTAGGGAAGAACCTTTCATCACTAGAAATTCAGCAGGTCCAATAGTTCAGGTCTAACTTCAAAAGCCACCTCTTCCGAATGCCCCTCCTCTCGCCTCAGTGAAGGGGACGCCTTTCCGCGTTGACCGGGTTCAGAGAGAGGTCAATCCCATTTAGCTCGACCCCGACCTTTACGATGTGAACTCTAGCAAACCGAGATGCGATGTGACCTTCTGCCTTTTGCTTTGCCCAACTTGATCTTCCTTTGAAGGGAGCCTCGGGCTGGGCTAAGCTGGGGGCTGCCACGTCGACGTGTGGCAGATCTGTGGTTCACTAGCGTGCCAGCCTCGGAAACGCCCGAGGAGGTGAGTTCTTCTCTGTCTTGTAGGGCCATCACGCGTCAGGTGAGACGGCTTCAAAGGCAAAACCATTGCCTTGAAGCTCCGGACACGGTGTTTTATGTAGCTGGACGCACGGCCCGGCGGGCTTGACGTGTCGTGGTGGGGGTGGCCATGGGCGAGCGTTCCAGTTGGGGAAAAATGTGAATCTTTGAGGCAGCAGAGACTCTCATATTCATCCCCAGAAGAAAGCCAGAGGTCCTTGAAAGCAAAATGTGCTTGCGTGGGGCGCGCGTGCGTGAGGCAGGGAGTTTGTGAGCCGGCTTGGAGGCGGCAGGTCTTTTAGCACGAGGCCGATGGCTCTTTGGAAAGCCACGGCAGGCAGTGAGCCATTTCTGTGCCGCAAATGGATTTTGGAAATTGTCACGAGCGACATGATCAATAATGACTTCACGCTCTTAGACATGTTCGAATGCTCGGTTTATGCACCGCAAACACGTCAAACAATCCAATAATTCTTCACATCAACTAAGTAATAGGATATGAGAACAGAAATATCAGGAAAGCATAGTAATAGTACTCCACACGTTATTTTTATCCTAATAGCACAGTCCCGAGAAGCCTTGCCTTCATCGGTGTACTCACAAGAATTGTGAGTCTTGGTTCCTGGATCCCAGCTCTCTAAAAAGCCCAGTTCTAACCTGAGCTTATATAACACATCGGGCTGATTCTTTGACATCATTGGGACTTCAGCAGCCTCCTGCCAGTCCTTTTCAGGGTTCCCCACATTTTTCTGGTGGCCTCTCCTGACCTCGGCTAGTTACGGCTTCCACCGCTTTGGAGTGGGTTAAAGTGTCACTTTTTTTTCCTTCTTCAAAAAAATGAATTTTCTTATGCTGCTTTCTATAATGTGGCTCAATCGTCTTGCAAGGAAGTTCTGTGACCCCCTCATCAGAAATGACAACCCTGATCAGACGACCGGAGGCGGGAGCTTGTTACTGACAAGTGACAGCGAGGGATGAGGAGGCGCGGACCTGGCAATGGCCTGTCGACCAAGAAGGCGGTGGGGTAGACGTACAAAGTCCAGCAGGGGCGGCTTCCCTGGTCTCACTCTCAGGCCGCCGGCCACCCAGGAGCTCAAGATACTCCTGTCTCTGTCTGTCTGTCTGACTGTCTGTCTGTCTGTCTGTCTCTCTCTCTCTCTCTGCTGTCCTTTCCCTTCCCAAAAGGCCTTCACTGCCTCCAATAAAGCCAATATATTTGTTTAAAAAAAAAAGTTCTGCGGGGCCTGGTGAATGACCATATACTCTATCCTCCCTCTGTCTGGAGCAGTGGCTGCCCCTCCTATTCGAGCACCGGGCGAGTAATGCAGCCTCTGGGACAAGGTGCTCTCTGATTCGTAATGCATAGTGAATTCTGCATAATGAAGGACCCCCCCGGGGTTTATGCTGAAAATTGGAAGTATGGAAATTAGAATGTGAATTAAATTTCGAGAGTTCTGTTAGAGAGGAACTCTGAGAAGAAAAAAGGTTTCTGTTTGCAGGCAGTGGAAAGCGTGGAAAGCTCGTGACAGAGGAGAGAGAGTGTACATTGAGACCAAGGAGCGCGGGGGACGCAGGTCGAATCGAAGGGAGGTGAAGAGAGATGGGGGCTGGGGCAGTAGGTCGGGTCTCAGACAGAGCTTCCCGATTCCCTGACCGGTTATTGTAAGAGTAACAAAGCTTAGCTTCTTCTGATGCCGTGGTTTGAGAAGAAAACCAATCAATTTTAAGAAAGGAATGCTAATTTCCAACTCAACAGGAAAACTCCCGATCACGTATTACAGGGCTGTAAATGTTCATTTCACATCATTTTGAGAAGTTCACCAGAAGGATTTTAAGGCACACAGGGACAAACGAATGCACTGTGGTAAAGTCGTTCGGAAGTGTGGACGTCTGTGGCTGTTGTTCCAGGTGCACCCACAGCTTCCCTGTTGCCGCCTCACGGGCTGGTGGAGGGGGTCGGGTGCGCGTTCCCCAGCTGCCCCGGGCCTGGCGGCTTCTCGGGCTGGGGGGTCAGTAAGCCCCTCCATCTTGTTGCCATGGAGAGGAGGCCGGGAGCTGCGTGAAGGTCACAGGCGTGTGCTGTGCCGCGGGACCTGGAGCCACGAGCGTGCTCAGGGGAGAGAGAGCTTTGCCCTTGGCAGGGGAGGGAGCTCGAAGCCCATCCCTCTCTTCTTACGCAGCACTCCGTCTCACCCCCCCCCTTCTCCATTCCAGGTCTCGGGTGGGTGCAGTGAGAACTGCTGGGGTCCTGGAGCCCACCGTCCTGCACATCCGGGCAGCACAAGGAAGGCTTTCACCTGCCCCAGTGCTGCGTGCAGACGGCCGTGTCCATCTGCTGGGCGTCTGCGTCCACTCCCGCCCGTCCCTGTGCCCGTGCCCCTTCCTGGGCTTCGAGGCCACAGTTCCCTGGACTTCTGAGAGGTGGAGCCAGGCACTATGGTGAGTTCTAAAGACAGCTGGGTCCTTTTGATCAGATGCGCGTGAGCGGGGATCATAGCGTTTTGCTACGATGATTTTGAACACAGTCTTCATTTTAGATCATTTAAGAAGGAGAAAGAGATTTTGTAAAAGAAATTGACAGAGCCAGCCATCAGTTCTCTGCGGGGCCCCGAGGTTGGCGGGCGGAGCTGAGGAAGAAATGCACAGCGCACAGAGATGGGGGGAGGGCGAGAGCCGTTGCTGAGCCCCGAGTGGATTTGTGCTCAAGCTTATACCCTCTCCAACAACGGGGAGTGAGGTAAGGAAAAGCGTTCCCTGCACCCCAAGGTGGGGATACAAGGGAACGTTCCCTACTGCGCACGCTTGATTGTCGAACCACCTCGCCTCACATCCTGCTCACATCGTGAGGAAGTGCCAAGTGCTCTTGCCTCTGCACGTAGAGGAAGCTCACGAGCCGAGGTCACGGGCACTTGAGCGCATAGGCTGGGAGATCCTTCCTGGCCTAGGGCAGCTGAAGCGTCTCCAACCAGCAATATCAGGTTACAATTCAGAATCAGGAACTTATTCATTCTTTCATACTCTCCCTTAATGGAGATGAGTTTCTGATCCCTGTCTTTTTCTTGTCTCTAAACTTCTTTTACCATTTCTTGCAAGGAAGTTCGATTTCCCTTGTCATTAATTCCCTCCATATTTATTTGTGTTGGAAAATATCTTGATTTATGTTTTAGCCTTTAAAGACAAATCTCTTCGTCTTCATAAAAATAGACAGGAAACATTTAGCCACCACGTTTTGCTTGTGTCGCTGAACGTGTGGTGGACACAGTTCAACACTCGAATGGTGACCAAGAGTGTGCTGGTGCCGCTGACCTCCTAGGGGCACCCAGAAGCGTGCCTGGTAGTCTGCGTGTGCAGCATGCCCACTTGGCCACTCAGCACTCAAGGGTGCCCCGCCCTGCAGTTGATTTGACAGTGCCTTGAACACAGGAACAGTGGGAGGGTAGAGACGTTTGTTACATTCACCTGTTGTGCAACTGGTATCACTACCTTTTCCCCCGGGTAACTCCAGTCAGAGAACCTCAGCCCCCGCTGTGAGCTGCGGGTGTGTCCATTTCCCAGGCCTGCCCCATCGACACGTGGCAGGCATGTTGTCGCTGTGCTGCGAGGTGCCTTCGACGGGCTGCGTTGTGGACTTGCCGGTTTCCGAGGCTTGAGGCTCGCCGTGCGTGACTGACTGACCAGCAGTCCCTCCCGATGGCCGGGTGCTTACAAGCGAGGTTCCCCAGTGTGAAACCACCAGGCGCTCCGTGAGAGAAAGATGGCGACTTCTCTCTCCTCTCCTCCAGCAAAGAGTTAGTTACAGGCTGGGAAACCCACAGGGGGCGTTCTACACTGGGCAATAGGGTCGCCACGGTGGCAACGAGGTGTTTTTTTTTTTTTTTAGTTATTTCACTTGACATAATATTCTGAATGCTTATCTATTTTCCAGCATCTCTCAGGATCCTATTTCTCTTTATAGATAAAGTAATATTCAGTTCATTTACTGAGGTACATGGAATCACTGCCACATCTTGACGTAAAGGTAGTGTTTGACCGAGATGCCGCCTGCCTCTTTGTGGCCTGAAACCTTAGGCCTGGACCTCAGACGGTAGGCCGGGCGGGGTCTTGTTAGTATCGACACAGCATCAGAAATCCCTGTCCGTCTCACTTCCAACTCGATCACTCCAATCCGGAATGAAATTCTACTTGAATTGTGTAATCAAGATTCCTAATTAAACTTTAGATTTTTTTTAAAGAGTCGTAATTAAAGTTAAAAGAATTGAGAGCAATCGGGGGTTACTACCTAAATATTTATTTTAGTGTATTTTTAAGTGTTAAAGAAATGTCGTATAGCATTTACCCCATAAAGTTTGTGTTCAAAGCAAAAGAATAATAACACTGCAGTGAAGATTGCCATACAGATTTGTGTGTGAAGTTTGAATAGAATTCTTTCGTGTGTTTGCCTAGGCTTGGAAGTGCTGAGGCGTATTGTGGTTTTACAGGCAGCCTTTTCTTGTCTTGTCTTTGGAGGAGCTCCTGGGCAAATGTTTTCACCTCAGCGATACCATTTTTCACTGCCATCTGCAGTGGTAGAGCCTCCCTTTTAAAATGGCAGTAGTGGCTGTTGTGGTTGTGTGGGGGACTGCGGCCCACAGGGTTGGCAGTTCATATCCAGCAGCAGGTCTCCAGGGGCAAGACTGGGCCTCCTACTCCCACCAGGGGGCAGTGATGCCCACAGAAGACAAAAAAAAACAGTGATGCCAACAAAAAAAAATGGCAGCAGGGCATGGTGCCCCCTTTAACTTCACAAGAGTAAGAGACAGAATGAAGATAGACTGTAGGCCCCAGATGTCTGCTTACGAGCTGCACGTCAAACCTCCCTCCACCCTCTCACCGATTCTGACGCCACTGTGACCCAGCACACTCTGGTTTCGTGGAAGGGTTTGATACGTTATTCCAGTGGCCACAAAACCACGCTCTCGGTTGTGGAGATTTAATAGAGAAATATCAGGTTACAATTCAGGATTAGGAAAGACTCGGAATGCAGTTCTTCCATCAGCATGTCCGTAGACAGTGATCAACCTGGCCTCCCCCTCACCTTTCCATGCTCAAGCAAGGGGCGCAAAGCTCGTTGGCCCCGCAGTTGTGGACTCAGAGATGCCCCTGCCTGCTGCAGGAGCTGAACGCCCTTGTTCTCTTGGCTGGCACGCTCTGGGCACTGGGTGTTCTCTGCCTCGTCTCTTCTAGTCTCCTGCTCCTGCCGCGACCGCTCCTCACCGTCTCCGGTTCTGCCGCTCTGTGCCCTGGGGCTGGGAGCTTGTGAACCAAGAGATCTTACCGTCTAAAGGAGGTGCCCTGCTCATCTGGAAGCCATGAGGTGCATTCTTTGCTTCTGAGATTACTGTCCTTTAAGGAAAGCATAGTGACTCATAGTGACTCTTAACAGGGGGGTTCTGAGAATGTAAATCTTTATGGGAGAACACCGTCCCATTTTTTCCTTGGGGCATAGCATAGCTGGTGGGTTTGAACCACTAACAGGCAGTTAGAAGCACAGCGCCCCC
>PVJH01049987.1:0-10052 GCA_004026705.1 Nesogale talazaci | reverse complement strand
TCACCTGCTCCTGCATCAGAGTGCGGGTGAGCAGGGACAGAGCCTCCCTCTCTTCACGCGGCCTCTCCCTTCCGGCTTCCTCCTGTGTTCGTCCTCAAGGCCTTCCCAGAGGCCCCTTGGTCTCAGTTGAGTTGGAAGATGGAGCACTGCTCTCTTTCAGATGAAATTCTTCAGTCAGAACTTTGTTTTCTAAGGAAGGACTTTCAGCAATGCCAGAATCTATTCTGTCACCTGACTTCACGTGTGGTCACTCAGTCCCTTCTCCTCTGGTCAAATGGAGCAGCCTCTTCCTCCTCTTGCCCAGGAGAAGCAGTCACTGTGCATGGTGGCATCTGCCGTGACCCCCATTCTGGCTGTGGGGGATCCAGTCTGACTCTTCTGAAAGGGTGGTTGGTGGAGTTTGCTCTAATTCTGCCCCACTTCCAAAATCAGCTTGCTGGCTTCTCCAGGAAGTCTGTCTGATTCATTGTGTCCCCCATCACTGTCCGATTACTTTCTCCGTCTGCTTCTCCCGGGGCCTCTGGTTGGGGTTGAGCTCTCCTTTCCTGATGGGAAAGGGGAAAGGAGGTGAAGGGAATGCAGGAGGCTTCTCTTCCTGGCAGACCAGAGTCTCACAACACCCCACCCAACCCCCACCAGTCCCTCCACTAATGACTCAAAAGACAAAATTCCCAATAGCTGCGCACTGCTGGGGAGGGCGGGGAGAGAGGGCGGCGCAGAAGAGAAAAGCAGCTATAAAAGGGAAAACAGGAGCGCCTGAGGATCCCTGAACTGCTTCCCCTGAACTGAATTACCACTACCAGCAATGCTGCTGCTTTTCCTTCTCCCAGGGCTGGTGAGTGGACACAGGCCTGGGGGTCTCAGGCAGGGAAGGGGACCCTGAGCAGAAACAGATTGCGGATGAGTGCACACTGCCAGGAAGGGAACCCAGGAGCGGGAACTGGCCGAGAAAAGTCCCAGCCCTGTATAGGGTGAGCGGGAGGAGAAGCTGACTCCGTGTCCTCCTGGGCACCCCGCACCCGGACATTTCCAGCGGGAACAGCTCCCCAGGGATCGGAAGCGCAGCCTGGATGGTACCTGGATCCGCCTAGCAGTTTGGGGACTTGAGAGCCCCCCTGTCACACAAGGAGGGATGTGAAGTGGTCTCCCCGGGGGAGCACGGGAAGCAGGGAGGACGGGTCCCAGCCTTGGTCACCTGCCTGCAGGTGGCTGGTAGTGGCCACTGAGGGCCGTGGTCTAAGTCAAGATGGAGGAAGGCTGGCACTGGGTGAAGCTCCCCATGGGAAAGTGCGAGTAGTTCAGGGCTGGTGGTGAGTGCTGGCACACTGAGCCCCTTTCTTCTACCCCTCCCCCTCTCCCTGCGGAGGTGAGTCACCCTGAGTCTGCTGCCCAGAGCTCCAAGCTGCTTTTGGACCGGCTGCCTGCACACCTGCGGAGTACTGGACTGAGGACCCCTGCTGTCAGGATGCCCCGCTGGTGAGTGTGGGGTCCAGGGCTAGAGCTGCCCTGGAGAGAGGGGCCAGTTGTGTAAAAGACAGAGCTGGAGGCAGAGTTGGGATTCAGAGTTGGGACTAGTCCCCTGAAGGCTGGGAACTGCCCCCAGCTGCAGGTGGTCCTGCCCTGGCAGCTGGCTGGGGACGTGGTGGGCAGGACTCACAAAAGTGTCCCCTCCTGGTCCCAGCAAGCCCTCCATAGGGCTGTGGTCCTTAAAGCAAAGGATGTTGGGGGCATGTGGGGTCACAGGGGCAGGGGGCATTCTGAGGCCATCATGAGGGAACAGCCCATGTTGAGGGCCATCCCCCAGACTTCTCTGGGGCCTATAGAACCCTGGAGTCCATGGGTCTAAGCTCCCCCAATCAGTCAGCAAAACACCCACCCTCCAGGCCACAGACACAGCGTGGGCCAAGGCTCCCCAGAGGAACAAAGAATCCCCCATAGACTATGGGGTTCTGGTAAACACAGAGGAACCCATCATCCCAGGTCAATAGAGAAACAAAAGTCAGGACACCCTAAGCTGGAGGTGGCCCTTAGAAGTGGAGAGGTCACAGAGGCCTCCTGACCTGGTCATGGCAGGCTCATCACCCCACCTCTCTGAGTTCACAGGTGTCAGCAGGGGGTTTTCGACCTGTCCAACCCCCACCTAGTCCCCCATTAGCACCGACCCTCAGGGCTGGTCTGAGGTCCCTTCACAGAGGCTTCACCCACAGAGGAGGGTCCAAGGCCCTGGAGCAGGGTTCTCAACCTTCCTCACTCCACGACCTCCCACACAGCTCCTTGTGTGGTGGGGACCCCCCACCCTAAAATGATTTTCATTGCTGCTTCATCTCTGCCAGTTTGCTGCTGTGATGAATCGGCGACCCCTGTGAGAGGGTTTGTCAACCTGCAGAGGGGTCGCCACCCACAGGTTGAGAACCGCTGCCCTAGTGACTCTACCTGGGAACTAAGGACAGACGCCACACCTGGAGGAAGCTCACTTTTCTGCCCCCATATGAGCATTCCTGTGGGTGTGCTAGATGTCCTGTGTCAACCGCCCATGATGGAGTCTAGGTCATGTGAGGAGCTACAAACCCCAAAGCTGGAGGTTTCCTTCCCCTCCCGCTGGGAGACTCTGTGGGAGGGTCTTTTGGCTGTGGGGGATCCCTGGGCCTGAGGTCAGGCTCCCTTTTGCCGATTTCAGTGCCCAGGCCCACGCTGCCCCTGGTCCGAGCTGTGAAGACCGTCGTCCTGGTGTGGGGGACCCTCCTCCTCTTTTGGGCAATGAAAGGATGCTGTGCCGGGTGCCCTCAGGTTGGAGCTCGGTCCTGGCACCCTGGCTGGGTGGGGTGGGGTGAGGGGGTCTGTGGGGATCAGGGAACCTGTGCCCATCCTTGGGCAGAATGTCCCCTCCTCAGAGTCCTCCTAGGGTATAGCTCCCAGGAGATGGGGTGCCTCCCTCACTTGGAAACATGTGGAGCAGGGAGTTGTGCCCCTCCATGACCTCACTTCATCTGTGGCCGACCCCCCAGCATGTGAGGCAGGGGCATGTCCAGGATCACACTCGGTGTCCCTAAGTCCCTCCCACAGGGCGGCTCAGAGACAGACCCAGGTTGAAGAGACAGGCTTTAAGCCCTGGCTGGACATTTGTGGTGCTGAGGATCCCAGGGCTGTGGAAGGTTCTGGAAAGAGGGTGAGTGGGGAGGGCAGGATCACTGTGGAAGTGAGGAGGGTCCTGTAGTGGCCCCATGAGATTCCTGCTGGTTAGAGGTGGGGACCAGGCTCAGGGTAGAACCTCATACCCCTGTTTGTATCATCCTCTCGGGAGAAGCTGAGCCGGAAGAGAAAGTGGTGAGTGTGGGCTGGTCAGGTCTGGACTGTGTCTCTTCCAGCCCCCTGGGCCCAGAGTCCCAGGGGACACAGGTGGGGCTAGGGGGTGCCACATCACTCACAGGGGACAGGCTGGTGCTGGGTGTCAGCCAGGTGTCGGCCTGGAGCTAAGAGACCTCAACCCCTACCGCAGTGTGGGGACCGAACCCACATGGCCACCTGAGCAGGGTCAAGGCAGAGATGTGACAGCCCCTTTCTTGGGGTACAGACCTCTCCCAGGATTGACCTGTAGGTGCCCTGGGTCCCTGTCCCCAGGTGTGTGGACACCATGGACATGTCACCTCTCCTCTCAGATGGTTGGTCTTATTTTCAGGGATTGGGAAGCTCAGTGTCCAGTGTGGTGTCCAGCAGGCAGGAAGACACGGAGGCTCCAGCCCAGGACCGGCAGCATACAGCACCCACTCTGGACATTGTCTGCTTGCTGTCTGAGTCCCCTGTCCCATCCAGGATCCCAGATGCTCATGGGAACGTCCATGCAACCCTACCACCACCACATGACCTTCCCTTCTACCCCAGGAGGGAGGAGCAGGCTGCAGCGAGGCTGTCCCTCAGGGCTATGGAGCAGGTAAGAGGCCAGAGCAGGGTCTGCATGCCAAACCCCCCCCCACCTCCTGCCACCTGTGCAGCCACTGTGGCTGCCATCTCAGCAGGGGACCTCCTTCCTGGCTCCACACAGAGTCCTTCCAACTGGGTGAATTACAGCGGGAGCTTCATTCTCCTCAGTTCTGGGGGCAGGAACCTTTCATTTACCTCAGGTTTCTCCCTCAGGGCACCCTATCAGAAGAAGCCAGCTTCTGATACATACATTACGGGTTCAACAGACGCAGTTGGACAGCAATAATTATTATTCATTATGATAAGGATATAGAGAGCATGAGAGAGAAACAAGAAGAGTCAGACACATTTCACATCATGGTAGCGTGCTCACCTCCGCCTCGCATGGCGGTCCACTTGGAGAGAGAGACAGGAGAGGGGATTACAGGATGAGGGAGAGGGGCCAAGGGGCAGGAGAGAGGCAGGAAAGCAAGCTATCATTAATTTTCCCCATTGAAATAACCTCATGGGGGACACATGAGCCCTATTGTCATGAGTCAGGACATGCCGCAAGAGGGGGCTGTCTTAAGGGCTACATGGTGACAATGGTTTAGGGATGTCTGCGTGACTAAGGGGAGAGGGAGAGATAAGAGAAGACCTTGGACTGCTGGGGTAGATGAACAGGTCTGTCTTGTTAGGACTCATTGACAACAGCTCTTGAATCTTGACAGGCCTCAAAGGAAGCAAACCACCATCCTAACAGCAGGGGACTCGGCTTTACCTTAGTCACGCAAAGGCTCAGGTAACGGAGCTTCAGGGAAAATAGCTAACTTAACTTGCACACTAAATGCTGGCAAATGACTTGCTCACTATTTTGGAGAGTATGATTGTGGAAAAGCCCTGTCGTCTTCATCCCACAGCACCCAGGGAGGTTCAGAATGGACAGCGACTGGGGCGACTCTGATCCCCCAGTCTAGGAGAGAGCAGAGCTGAGGACCCCCACAGAAAGTCTCAGAAGAAATGGAAATATGTGTAGGGGCGGGGCCTCCAAGAGACAGGAGCCTGCAGGACGGATGGGACCAGGGTCTCCGTGTCCATACTGGGGGTGGGACCTGTGCTGGCCCCAGGACCCAGGGGCTGAAAATGAGTCCAGGACCCTTGTCCACTGCCACATGGTGTTCTGTTGAGGACCCTAAAGCTCCCCAAGGTTCGGCCCAGGGAGGATGCTCTGGGAACGCCAATAGCTGTGTGGAGAAAAGAGAGGTCTATGAGGGCTCAGGGGTCACGGCCAAGATCCCAAGGAGCTCTGAGCCCCAAGGGGAGAGAGAGGTGTGGACGGGATCCAGAAGGACAGCTCAGTGCCCACAGGTTTGTCATGACGATGAAATCGACCTGGTTCAGAGATGGTGGACATTCCCACATGGACGTCACAGAGAGATCTTGGGATCAAACATTGGACACTGGAGAAAGAGGCCTTCTATCTCCCCAGTCCGAGGCTCCAGGCCCTGGTGGTTTACATGTGAATTTTAGCAGCCCTTCCAGAAAATGTTCTTCTCAGTTCCTGGAAATCCCTGGGGCAGGAAAGAAGGATGGAAAGAAGGAGGGCGGGAGGGAGGGAGGAAGAAGGGGAAAGAGAGAGGCAGAGAGGGAGAGAAGGCAGGAAAGAAAGGAGAAAGAAGGGAGGGAGGAAAGAAGGGAAGAAGGAGGAGTCACTTGACCTGATGACAGGGAAGGAAGCAAACTCAACAAGGCCCAAGGGCGGGTTGTCCTTGGTAGGAAGCAGCCACCCCAGGAAAGGAGCAACATGCACACCGTTTACAAGGAATGGAATGGTGGGTAGGCAGCACAGACTGGGAGACAGGTAGCAGAGGGCTCCCACCGCCCCAGGGGCATGAGAGGGGGAATGTGCTAGCCGGGATGACTAGAGAAACAGATCCAGTGGCCCTGGTGTGTGTCAGACAGAGCTTTGTATCCTGAAGTTTTCCAGATCAGGGAGAGATCCCACCCCAGTCTCGCTCAGGTCCCCAGTCCAATAGGAGCCCACAGGTTCTGCTTCAGACTCACGCAGGCCCCTGCTGCTGTGCAGAAGGCAGGGCGATCCCAGGACGGGGTGCGAGGTCGTGCGGACCCAAAGGCAGTGGGTCCAGCAGGTCTCAGAGAGGCCCACCAACAGTGAAGGCCAGAGGAGCTGGTCTCCAGAGAGCCATGGATCCTGGCCGCATGTCCAAAGGAGGTCACGAAGCTGCGACCTGAATGGCAGGCTAAAAGTCACCCTGACCTTGTGACAGGGGCCAGGTTCGCACCAAAGCCCACGTCAGTCAGCAGAATTCATGTAGGACCTGGATAGTGAGCGTCCTCCCTCTGGCTAACTGTCCTGCTCTCTCCACAGCGATACACACAAGAGTACTTCCTGAAGGACACGTCCGACACAGGTGAGTCCTTTTAATTCCTCATCTACAACCATGGTTTCTTGTGAAAACAGTCTGTTTTTGACAGAGCCGCTGAGTTCTACTTTAGCCTCTCTCAGAATAGGACCCCTTTCCTGGGGTCCCAGGCTGCTGTCCACCTGCGCTGTGGGCACAGACAGGAACAATGCAGTGTGGTCGTATGGAACCTTTGTGCGTCTCAGAGAGTTCAGGCAAGTGCAGGACACTGCTCCCTGGTGGACCCCGTCTGCACTTTCACACCACAAAGGGAGGGTTTGCTGGGGACTTGTCTGGGCAGGGTGCTGAAGACAGGTTTCTCCCTGAGGATGCCTCTCTGAAAGTGGCCTGCTGTCCAATGTCTCAGAGGAACCTGGGAGGCTCCTGGGCATATGGCTCACCTCACGGCTCACCACTGTCCTGGCTTGTCTGACCTGGCTCCAGGGCCTGCCCAGAGCAGAGCTCCGCACAGCCTCCCACCCAGCAGAGCGGGAGAGAGCAGGGCAGGCCAGAGCTGGGCCCCCACTGCCTCCTCGGCTTGAGCATTCCCAACACCCCAGAGTATTCACCCCAGGGAGTCAGCAGTCGGGGGGCTGGTGCTTTGTGGGGTCCCTGTGTCATGCCTGACAACAGTCCACCCCAATCTCCTCTGTGGGATCAACAGAGGTCCCCCAGCCTGGGCCCCAATGTGGCTGCAGTGTCCTAGCCGGGGAGCCCCTCCAGACTCAGCCGTCTGAAGCTGCGATGACTGGAGGACCTCACGGGCATGTCTGTCAGCAGCAGACATTCCTCTTCTCATAGTTCAGGAGCCTAGACGCCGGAGGCCCAGGGGCAGGGGCTCGGGCCAGGCCTCCCTGGTGGTCAGCACTGGAGGGAGGCCCTTGTCTCTGATATTTCTGCTCTGGGATCGGCGTCCCTCATCCCTCAGTACTGCCTGCTGGCGGACTTCCTTGCTCAAAGCTTTCCTGATCTGAAGTGACCACCTGCAGCTGCTTCTATGCTCCGCCTCCCGGCATGGACACAATGAAGACTGCTCATCCCCAAGGGGCTCAAGGCCACAGCCATAGGGCTCAAGGCCACCGAATTCACCCCAGAGAATCCCAGCACATCACAACACAACACATACCCCTCTCAAAATTCATGTTCTCCCTACATGCAAAGCACAGTCTAAAATCTCATGCTCACACCCTCTTAATAAGCTGTGATGAGACTTCAAACATATTCTATTCTGAGGCGAAACCCACCCTCCTCAGTTGAGCTGTGAACCAACTGAGGGTGCTATTGATCATCTCGGATTTTCACCCGAGGGCCCTGAGCCCTGGGCCTCAGCTCCGCCTCCCAGACCCACCGGATTCTCATTCGGGACTCTGCACAGTCCACTTCTCCTCGGCTGTTGGAGTTGGGGTCGGCCTGGAGGCCCAGGCAGCCCTCACACGTCTGCCCTGTGGCCGTGGCAGCTCTGCCGTCTCCGCTTTGGGCAGAAGCCTTAGATCTCAGCCAAACTCAACGGCCTTCCCGTACTCTGGGACTTAGCTGGTGACAGCCCGAACCTTTCCATCGTCAGAGGCAAGACACTGCCCTTTGACTCTGACAGGTTCACGGCCCCTCCCGTGGAGACCTGCTTCTCCTGACAATTGTGCCGATGGTTGGGATTCTTCTGGGAAGCCGCTTTCTCTCTCCGGGAGGAAAACAAAGGTAGCAATTCTGGCCTGTGTCCTGCCTCTGGACTCCAGGTGTCCCCACTGTCCCCTTCGTCTAAGCCGATGGGCCTTGGTTAGATCCATCAGCCCCAGACTTAGTGTCTGTAACCAAAGATCGAGTGGGGCTGTGCTTGGTGATCGTTCAAGGACACGGGCCCTTGGTTTCTGCTCCCATCTTGTAGATTGTTGTAGGAGTCCATTCTGTCCTCTCCCGTTTACTGTGAGGGGCAAGAAGAAATCACATGTCATTGTCATGTCTTATTGAAAAATCTCTTCATTCAGATATCCAAGTTGACTCCTACATCAAAACACAATTCACACCGACTCTCTGCCACTGTCTAATAAACACCCTTCCCTCTGCACGGTCTGATCACCTGGTTGCCATTCTGCCTTTTGATTATAGGTTAGTATGGGTTTACACTCCAGACCAGCAATTTTGTGTTCAATGATCACAGCTACTGTCAACCCTCCGCCCACCCCACCCCCCTACTGCCTTCCTCTGCTTCCTCTGCTTTCTCTTGGGGAGGACAATCTTCTCTTTCTCCCAAGTCTGTTTCTGGCAACCCCCAGCCTACTGTGTCCTTGTCCCGATTCAGAGGTTCACCGTTTTCATTTAAGATCTGACATGACGTGCATTTAGTGTCCACACTTCCGGTGGCACCCTCTTAGATTCTCAAATGATGCCTTTGTGACTCTCGTCTGTATCTCTTGTGCCCGCACACAGTCACCATGAATATCTATTAACAATGATGCTTTCCAGGCAATCTGTTAGACCTCTTGGACCTCCAGCCTCTTGCCAACTCCCCAAGTTTCCCCCTGGTCGGTGTGGGGGAGAGCAATCTTCCACCTCTAAGGACCCAGTTGTCCCCGTGCTCTCCCAGATGGACCTCCAGGGGGGCTTTGACACGCACTGACTTTCTCACAGTTTTGGCAGTGAGAAGTCTGAGTTCCGGGGGCCATCAGTAGGGGCGTTGTGCTCCCGCAGAACTGGTCCATGGAGCACGACGCGGGTGCGCACACAACCAGGGAACAGAGATGTGTTGCTATTCGAGGGCATTGAGTCGGCTGGCACCCACAGTGACACTCCCTATGCCCCCCACTGAGAACCAGTGCCCGGCCTGCGACAGCCTCACCAGAGTCCCTGTGTCTGACCCGTCCTTGCAGCCACAGTGTCCGTCCGTCCTGTCGGGGCTCTTCCTCTATTCCCTTGTCCCCCCACTTCACCCCATATGATGATGTCCTTCTCCAGAGACTGGTCTTTCCTGACTACACGTCCAAAGTGTGTCAGATGAGAGGCCTTGGCCTCCTGGCCTCTGAGGAGCACTCCGGTCTCTAAGGAGCACTCTGGCCGTCCTTCTTCCAAGACAGATCCTGTGTCCTTCTAGCAGTTCATGATCCCGTCAATATTCCCCTCCAGCACCACCGTCCAAATGCAGCCATTCCTCTTGGGTCTGGTTTGCACAAAGTCCAACTTCCCCTGCACATGCGGCCAGGGACAGTTCCACAGCTCGGGTGCTGCCCGGTCTAAACTCAGAAAACGTGTGCCTCGGCATTGCTTCCTCTCACCACACGTCTTCCTTCTGTGTGCTGAGCCAACCGTCAGAGAAGCAGGATTCTGGGACGCAGAATGCAGCGTTAAGGTCTGAGGGAGGCGGTGAACGATGTGTGATATGCAGATGAGGGACCCTTGCTCCCTGAAAGGGAGGAGGGCCTGACGCCCTGGTTGATGAAGACCAAGGCTCAGCCTTTACTGGGCTGACAGCTCAGTCAATATCGAGAAGACCAAAATCCTTACGACTGGCCCACTAAGTGAAAGCCTGAAAACTGAAACCACTAAGTATTTCTTCTACTTTTATCTACGATTAATGTTCATGGAAGCAGCAGCCAGGACATCCAATGAGGCATTGAATTGTGTACTTCTGCTGTACGAGAGGGGTCTATTGTGTTGAAGACCCGGGAGGTGACCTGTGGGACTAAGGTATTCCTGACTCAAGCCTTGGGCGTGTCAAGCGCTCGTGTGTGTGTGGGGGGG
>PVJH01049986.1:0-10050 GCA_004026705.1 Nesogale talazaci | reverse complement strand
GGTCCAAAATCTGTGCTCCCCCTCGTTTATAGTAATACAAGTTTCAGTTCTTTGATGCCTGATACCTGATTCCTGACACCTCACGGTCTTCAAGAGATAAAGGCACAGCTTGTATACAAATCAAGTGTCAAAGATTTTCCTGGACACTTTAAGGAATGAGGACGACAGTGCTGACAGTCAGCTGCGAGACAGTCGGCCTACGGACCACGCCAGATTCAGATGGTGTGACCCCTGGGGTTTCCCTGGCTGTTTCTCAGATGTGGTTACTGGCCTCGCTTGTCCTCACCATGGCCATGCATGAGCCGTCCCTGGCGGGCAGGTGGTGGCTGGGCATCAAGTGTACGGTCTGGGCTCGGAACTCAGATGTCCTGCACAGGAGGGCACTCGGACGTCGGACAACACCGTGGGGTTTCCAGTGGCTGGTCTTTCTGAAGTAGATCTCCGGGCCTTGCTTCCAAGGTGGTGGTTCTCAACCTCTGGGGTCGCCACCCTACGTCCGATTCATCACAGGAGCAAAATGACAGTCATGAAGTGGAACAAAAATAAGTTGATGGTGGGGGGAACTGTCTGGAAGGGTCGAGGCCTGAGGCAGATTGAGGACCACTGTTCCAAGGTGCCTCCCGGTAGACTGGAGCCTCTGACTTCTCCAGTTAGCAGCAGACCACGTGCTAAATAACCATTGCTACCGGCCAGGGAGTCCCCAAAAGGTCCTTACTGAACAATGGTCTCCGTGTGCTCACCAGGGAGATTGGTGATTTCTAACCACATGCCGGTCAGTTTGCAGCCCATTGCGTAGCCGCTGCACCACCAGGTGTGGGAGCCTCACCTGGTGCAGGACATTGGGTCAGGGCTCTCTTCCCAAGCAGGAGGGAGGGAGGCTGGGAGCCGGGATCCCCATGGCTCTCCTTACCTTCCGGGAGTGGCTCATTACAGGGCCCTGTAACCTCTCCGAAGCCATGGGGGCACCGCTGGTAAAACACTGGGCTACCAAACTGCAAGTTCAGTGGTTCGAATTCACCCGTTGTTCCTGGGGAGGAAGATGAGGCTGTCTGCTTCTGTCAAGACGTCACCAAGTTAATGGGGCAGCTCTCGTCTGTCCTAAGGGTCACATGGGGGGGGGGGGGCAATGACGAACATCTTTGGCTCCTAGCGGAAAGGTGATGAAGGGGCAAGTTCACCTGCAGGTCCTTTTGACACCCCAGTGACCTACTTTCAAAGAGCCATTCCCCTGAGATCCCTGGAGGGCACAGGTCAGCTGGGACCAGCCCAGGCCCACCTGCCTAGGGGAAGGGTCCCTGTTTTTGTGTGCTCTCAGGGGTCAAGGATGGGGAGGGGGGGTTGACATTCAGTGCCATCTGCTTGCTTCTGACTCTGAGCGAGGCGCAGGAAACCTACCTATTCCGGGCCACGTGTGCTCTGTGGGGTCCCCTGGCTGCAGTCACGTGTCCGCCCTTCTCCTTCCAGGGTGTCCTCCTCTTTGGGCTGATCCTTTCCAGGTAGGGTCAGCCTGCCGGGCTGGATCCCGGCTCTCCCTCTGTCCACGAACGCTGGACTGCTGGGTGATGGGGCCTGGGATTTGGGTTGACGAGGGACTTCCCATGGCTCCCCGGCAGGGCTGTAATTATGGGCACCCTGAAAGTCGGCAGCAGATTGCGGGCTCTTTAGTGGCGAGGAGAAGCCGTAGCCTCCGGCCCAGCACTTGACCTCCTTTTGCCTCGGTTTCCCCACTAGGAAAAGAAACACACAAAAAGGAGGGGGACACTGTTGAGATACATAATTATGATTTGTTTATTGTGAGCTTTGAGCTGGTGGGATGAAAGCCTTCAGGTGCTGGGTCCGTTTTATTATTATAATCACAGCCGACTCTGGAGAAAATTCAAAGAGATGTTTTATAATCCAAATTATAGAAGTTTCTCTGTTCAGGAGAGACGATCTCGGGGTAATTAGTGAGGAAACCGGGTAACAGAGACCAGTTGCGGAAAGCTGGTCAGGGGTGGGTGGGGGGAGGGGGCAGCCAGGTTCCCTCCTTGGAAACAGCACCCCGACTTCATGTACGACTAGTCCAGCCACCCCAATGGGGCGGACACTGGCTTGTAGGGCAGAGGAAGGCTGGGCTGGGAGCGTGTGGCTCCAGTCAGCCACTTGGGTCATTCTGCCTTGACGACACAACGAGGGTTCATCTTTCAGGGCCAGGTCCCCAAGCGGGACCTTACACCACACACGGGGATTCCAGAATGTCTGGCCAGCAGGTAGCTGAGAAACCCCACACAGCACCTTGTTTTCCCAGTAGCCAACAGAACCAGAGGAAGGCCTTTCTCTGCGTCCATCCGGGCACGATTTGCTGAGTAACTGCCTGCGCTGTGCACCCTGGGGAGACACAGATAAGAAGACTGTGCCCCACCCCCAGCTGGCAGGCCGGTGGGTGGCGGGCAGGTTTCAATAGAGCACAAAGAAACCAAACTCCCTGCCCTCCAGTGGATTCCGACCCAGAAGTCAGAGTAGACCTGCTGGATGGGGTTTCCTCGACTGCCCATCTTAACAAGAGAAGTCCTGGTGGGCTGCACGTGTGGCTGTTAACTGTAAGGTCCGTGGTTCAAATCCACCAACATAAGAAAGACAAGCCCTAGGGACTTGTTCTGCTCTGTGCCAGAGGACCGCTGGGAGTCAGATTGGGCTGCACCTGAGGGGGTTGGTTTGGGTTACGACGTCTTTGCAGAAGCAGACTGTCCCATCTTTCCCCCAAGGGGTGGCTGGTAGGGGCGAATGGTAGACATTTGGTTTGCAGCCTAACACTTAACAGAAAAGAGTCCTGGAGGGGGTCGTAAAGGCTGTCTCCGCCCAGTCTGGGGATAAGGCTGGTAGGAGTCAAAATTAGAAGCAGGAGGTCTACAGGCCTCCTCTGTGGATTGACAGCTCACCCACTCATATCGGCAAGGGGCTGTTTTGGAGGACTGGGGTGGGCTTGACCCAAACCACGGGGTTTTTCACTTCACCCGCATGTGCAGGTGAGTCCACGGAATCAGGAAGCGTGCAGAAGAACAGGCGGTGCTGGTGCAGACTCTTGCAAACACCAGAACCAGCCCATCTGTCTGGGAAGATGCGCTGCCGGAATGCTCCCGAGGGAGAGGCTGGCGAGACACGGCTGCCCCTGGCGAAGAACAGCAGACTGGGTAAAGCAGAGGGGCAGCAAACGAGGAAGACCTTTGACCAGATGGACGGGTGCAGCGGCTGCCACGGGGGGGCTCGAACCGGAGGACCCTTGCCAGGCTGTCACGGGACGGGGAGGTGTTTTCCTCTATTGTACGTTGGGTCCTTCTGAATCGGAACTGAGTTGACCACCGACGGGCATCGCCTGCAGCCTGGCAGGGGAGATCTAGAGAGAGTTCTCTGGAGAGACGTTCTGGTTGTAGCTCTTTGTCGCTCCGTGCACTGAAGCCTAAAGACCTTGTCTGTTCTTGATGCCTACCTCCTCAAATAATACATAAGGGGGGGTGGCTGGGGAGAGGAGGGGGGACCTCTCTGCTCCTGGAGGTGGAGGGGAGGCGTCTGGGGAATCTTCTAGAAGTCAGTGCTCTGGTCCTGCTTTCTCACAGACAAGGGATTGGGAGTAGGTGCTTGTGAAATCCCCAGCAGGGCTCCTGGTTCATCCTGCTGGGCTCATCTGCATGGAGGAAGGCAGAGGTGAGGGCGGTTTTGTAAGTGGGTGAAGGAGCACTCAGGAGCCCAAACCATCGCTCTCTCCGGGCTGGGCATTCTAGCCGTGGGGCAGGCCACTGGGGTGAGAGGCCTCTGCCCCACCTGCCCCTGGGGACCCAGGGTCTGTTCTGGAATCCGTGTTTTCATGATTGAAACACATTTGCCACCTCTTACCCCAAGAGGCCCCTGTAATCTCCTCCGTACCGGACAGCCCGTACCCAGCAACATCCTGGATTGGGCAATGGGTGGCAGGTGCTGTGGTTGCCCCAGAGCAATGGCAAGAAGCTCATTAAGTGAAGAGGGTATCTGGAGATCGCTTCACTTCCACCCAGCTGCCTGGTCTGACACAGCCCCGTTTGCCCTAATTTGTCCTTGGGCCCTCAGTAAACCTATTGTTCAGATTTACTGACATTCACAGTGGCTCTGGGTCCCCGGTCTCAGAGCGAGTGTCCGTCAGAGCCAGAAGGGGGCAGTGTGTTCCTGTCCAGCAAAGGGCTTCCAAGGCAGCCCATGGGGTGGGGGGTGGGGTGGGGTGGACTGAGGGTGGGTAGCGATTTCAAGGACGTGGAATCTGTTTCCAATGTCCACCCGACTTTGGGGCGGTGGAATGTCTTTGCGGACATCCCTCCGGACGCTTTTCTCGGGGACTGTTCTTGGGGGGCAGTGGGTGGGAGGGTAGGGTGAAGAGGTAACTGGAGAATCTGGCCTCCCGTTTTATTTCTTCAGGTCATTCAGATCAGAGCCGACAGCCCAGGCACCCGGAGCTGTGGGAAGGAAAACCCAGGCCAGGGTCAGGAGTTGGGAACACAGGAACCCAGAGCGCTTCGGGAGGCTCAGGACCCCCTTGGCTGCGCACTCAACGTCTTCCCTGGCACTTTGCCCTTTGCCTCCAGCACAGAGGGTCTGGTGGCTCATTCTGACGCGACCGTGTGCCCGTGGTTTCCACATCTGGGAAGCGGAGACCAGGCGCCAGGAGTTGGGCAGCACAGGGCAGCCTGGCTTCTGAGTCAGGTGCCTGTGGTTGGTAGAGAGGTGTCTGGCTGTAAATGCTTCATTTACATTTACAAAAAAAAAAAAAAAAGGCCCAGAACCTTTTTCCCAGGGAATAGTCACAGCCAGAGGGGTGGCTTCGGGAAGGGTGACTTGGAGCTGTTCTCCACACACCCCTCCTCTTCTGCTTGCCTCAAGTAAAATCGCCTACCAAGTCAATATAACCACTGACTCACCTCAGAACCAATGAATGCAGCTTCAGGACAGGACCCCAGGGCGTGCTGAAAGTCTTTTCCTAGAGGGAACTAACTGCCAGACTGGGGGTTGGAGTCCCAGCCCCAGAGCTGTCTCAGAAGAAAGCCCTGGGGGATGAGGGGGGGTGGTGTCTCACCTCCACAATACATGTGAATCAACTTACCAGCAACTGGCTTTAAGACCCAAGTTCTGGGGCCAATCCCTTGTAAGGGAGGTGGAGGAAGGGTGAGGGGAGGGTGCAGGCGGGTGGGGGGGGGAGCGAAGGAGCCTCTTCTTCAGTCCAGGTCCCAGCAGACCCCAGGAAGGGGCTTGGGGAGGGGGCTTGAAGGGTTTGGAAGGGGCCAGGTATGCTCCTTGAAGGGAGGAGGGCAAACTTGGTAATTTGGGGCCAGGGTTCAACTGTGCCAGCTTGTCTTGCCCACTTGGCTTCCACGGGCTGTTGCTAGGCCACTCCTGTGGTCCCAAGCTCCCTGGCAGCCCTGCTCCTGCCCTGGGGCTTTGTAAGAACACACACCTTTCCTCTGATGGGATGGGCGGAGCCTCGTTATCAGACAGTTTCCGGTCCTGTGCCCAGGAGGCATCAAGGCCCCTTCCACCCTCCTCTCCCCAGGCCCCCACCCCAGCCACAGATCAGAAAGCCACTGCTCCGCCCCCACTGGAGGACCTGGGCTGCCTGGGGCTGTGGGCTGTGGGCTGTGGGCTGCCCGGAGGGTCAGACAGACACTGTCTTTGAGAGCCACTCTCTGCCTTGGGCCTCAGCACCCAGGTTGCAAAGGCAAGGCTGGGTGGAAGGTGGCCGAAGGGCTGGGCCGTGACGGTCTGCCTTCCGGAACACAGCCTTCTACAGCAGAGCTGGAGAACAGAGGCTTAGGGTGACCAGCTGGTGGGATTTGATGCTGCGCTTTCCTGCAGAAGCAGCTACGCCAGACCTAGCACCGTGTGTGTGTGTGTGTGTGTGTGTGTGTGTGTGTCCCATGGAGGTGGCGCTGGCCCATGGGAACAGAGCAGGTGGCGCCGGTGCTGGTCTACCAGAGAACCAGAGCTGCCCGGGCTAGGACCTGGGAGACAGGAAGAGCCTCTCCTGGGTCTGGCCCCACTTGAATGTGGGCTTCTCAAGGGCAGGGGCCTTGGCTTCTGGCCTGGTCTATCTCCCGGGCTTAGAGCAGAGCCTGGCACTCTGCAGGTACACACCAGAGTGCTGGGCGGGGCCGTTCCGGGGAGGGAGCCCCTGAGGGCTGGACATGTCTGGTAATGGTGTGCTCCTTTCCCTCAAGGCAGCAGTTCTCAACCTTCCTCTTGTTGCAACTTTGTATACAGTTCCTCATCCGGTGATGACCCCCCTCCCCCCCATTGTCATTGCTACTTTGTCACTGTCCTTTTGCTACTGTGTTCAACCCTCAAGGGTCATTTGACCCTCAAAGACCCCCCCCCAAGGGGGTGGTGATGACAGATTGAGAGCTGCTGCCTTAGGGCCCCTGGTTTCCCTGGGGGCGATGCTGCCAGAGGAGGCCTGAACCCCAGGGCATCTCACTGGCACCGTGAGTAAAGCAAGCACTTGGTGCTCACTGAAAGGTCATCGGTTCGAATCCACCAGCCTTTCCTTGGCTGAGAGATAGGGCCCTCTGCTTCCATCAAGAGCCACAGCCCTGGAAACCTCTGGATGGCCAGGTTTCCCTTCAGAGTACAAATCTTTAGGGGAGCAGCCCAGCGTGTTAACCAACCTCGTCAACACCTCGCCTAAAGAAAAACGAGCTTCCTCCTAAGGATTAAAATATATAAAAGACCAGCAAAGGGTAGACAAACCCATAGACAAACCCCCCTAAAAGATGGACCCAGCACGGTAGAGGGTATGAATAAGCTGGCCCTTCCCGATGCTGTGGGAGGGCCTGTGAATTGCTACTGCCTTGGTGGGAGCTGTGCTTACACGTGGGTCAGCAGTTTGACACCACCAGCCACTCCCCTGGAGAAAGAGGAAGGGGAGACGTTCTATTTCAGTCACATGACAGCCTTGGACACCCACGGGGGCAACCTGGGCCTCCAGGGTGGCTCTGCATTGGAATTGACTTCATGGCAGGGAGGCTGTTCTGCTTGCTTGGGGACAGCCCAGTGTCAAGCTAGCAAATGAGCAAGGCAAGCATGGGCTGAACGTGTTCTTGCTGGCTAATCTCTAGGGAAGATGCGGCGAAACCCATGAAATGGGAGACACAAGGAAAGCCCTCACACACCTGGCATATCGGGTCATACCACCCCCGGGGTCACCTGGCCAAGCGTACCCCTGGCACTGCAAAGGTTAACCCCTTGGCGACAAACCTCAAGGCTGAATCGCTCTGGGGCAGTCACTGCTGTCAACATCGATGCCGTGTCCCCAACAGCAGCGTCCTAAGAACGTCAGCGGAGAGGTGGGCCAAGACCCTGGCGTAAGAATAGTTGTCCAGCGTGATGCCGACAGGGCAGTGGCACGTTCACGCCGTGGAACACGCATGTCGGCGTCTCAGAAGAGTCGCCCAGAGGACTGGCAGCCATGAAAGATTGCCGCTCCTGCTTGGCTCCCTGCGAAGACAAGGTGGACTGGAGATCATGTCACCAACGATTGTGGGTTTTTCATGTTCCCTTCGTTTAATTGTCTCTGTGGTTTTTTTTTTTTCTTCTACCGAGAACATATCCCTTTGTTGTCAGTAAAAAGTCTTTCTCGGCTTTATTTTTAAAGTTAAGCCTGGAGGCCGCTGGGTTGCGGAGATGCACACGCATGTATCTGGAATGCATCGTGCCGGAGAAGGGGGCGAACGTTTGCAGAATGTCTGTTGGCTGGGTGAGCCTCTGGGCCAGTGACTTCATCTCCTTGTCCCTCAGCTTTTTTTTTTTTTCCCCCCTCTAGGATAAAGTGACCAGATTTTAAGCAGGACACCACTGACTGGGGTGTAGGGGTGGGGGTGGGGTTCTTGATTAAAAACTTGGCCTATAAGGAGCAACAAAAATGTTCATAGAATGCAAAAATAGTATTGTAAGATATTTATTTTAATTTTAAAATGCTGCAGGACATTGTTAAATTGTTAAAAAGCGGGACATCTGATCACTTTCGTATAAAGTGACCAGACGTCCTGCTTTGGTGGGGCAGTCCCGATTTTAAACAATTTCCTTGTGTCCTGCGGTGCTTTTTAAAAAAGTCCCGATTTTTGGAAAGAACACAACGACAAGCTAGGGAACGGCGGGAAGGGAATATACCCCCTCAACCCCTCCTCCCATCTGGTCAACGGTGTCCCACTTCACCAATGTTAAAATCTGGTCACTTTAGGGTCAAATCGTTTTCAAAGTACCCGAGGAGCTCTGGAACCCCGAGCTGGAAGATCCTTGACTGCGAATCGAAGGTTCGACGGTGGGGGCAGTTGAGACCGAGGCGGCAGTCTGCTTCCAGAAAGGTTAAAAAGCCAAGCCCACCTTTCCTGTGGAGTGGATTCTGACTCCTGACCATCCTACCTGGGCACAGGCCCACAGGCAGAGAGCCGAAGGCGGCCATCTTCACAGAAACATCGCCGCATCTTTCTTCCTCGGTGCAAACCCGAGCCCAAGTGGTTAGCAGCCGCGCACTTTAACCAGGCTCCCTGCTCCAAAGGCTTCGGAGACGCTGAAGCGCGGTTGCTACAGGGCTGCTATCCGTCGGAATCGACTCCATGGCAACGGAATACGCCTCCCATGTACAGGGTCAGGAAGACGGACAGCGGGAGGGAAGGAGCCCGTCCACAGAGGAGCACGTGCCCGCCGGGCAACTCACCCCATCCACCTTACAGACGCAGACGGCCTCAGTTTTGCGAGGCGGAGCAGCTGCTGGGGTCCACCCGCCTCTCAGAAGCACCATCTTTTATCGGCGGCGGCCCCCAGGCTCCCTACACAGCCCCCAAGCCAGACGCGTGGCCATCAGGCCCATGTGGACTCATCTTTTCCGGGGCAGACAGCCCTGTTCCTCGTCTTTCGCCCTCAGGACTGCTGGTGGGTTTGAACTTCCAACTTCAAGGCCAGCAGCCCAAAGCCTAGCCCACCAGGCCTCCGACATGTCAGTCATAACAGCTCAGTGAGAACGCTGAGTCAGACACCACCACCACCAACTCATCGTGTGTCAATTCCTTGTGGCCCTGTAGGACAGGGTAGAATACACCGGTGACGTTTCTGAGCCTGTAAATCTTATGGGAGCAGAGCCTCACCTTTGTCCTCTGGGGCAGTTGGGGGGTTCAAGCTGCCGACTAGAAGACAGTGTGCTTGTTTCCTTTCCAGAAAGGGGAGGTGAACCGCCAACAGGCACAGGCACGATTTGCAGAGTCCTATGTATCCTGTTAAGGTGCCCTGATGGTGTGGGGGGCTTTGCGTTGGGCTGTTAATCACAAAGTCTGCAGTTCAGAACCATCAGATCCACGAGAGAAAGAAGGGTCTTTCTAGTCCTGTGAAGAGTTACAGTCTCAGAGACCCACAGGGACCGTTCTTCCCTGACCTAGAGGGGTCGCTGTGAGTTGACCCCAGGGCGGTGAGTTTTATTTGCTTTCTTTGGATGTGACCCGTCGTAGGTTATGAAGAAGACCTCCTTCAAGGGAAAGATTATGGGGGAGGGGGTAAGAATGTGGCGAGCACAGCATAAGCCACTGAGATGGACAGAAGCCGAGGAGGAAGGCTGGAAGCCGAGAGGTCGCAGGGCCCTGGGAGAAAGAAGAGACAAAGAAACTGGCTCCCAATACAGCTGGATCCAGGAGTTCCTCTAGAAGGGAGATGCCCCCTCTTTCTAGGCTCTTATCTTGCAAATTGGTCTCACCCACTCCTTTTGCAGAGGGGTTTGTCCTAGGTTCTTCATGAAGACAGGCCCCCTTCATGCTTCTTCCCTGTCCAACTAGTCTGTGTCAAGAGATGAAGATCCCATGGAAGGCTCTGATTGGCCAGACCTGCAGCACATGACTAGTCCCCGTTTCCAAATACTGTATAGCCAAGGGACTGGAGCTTTAGGCAGTGGCTTGGGTCTCAGGCCTCCCCGGGGTGGAGAGCGAACCCGTCAGGACCACATGGCTGGAATAGAGCGGGCAGACCCCCCGCAGCAGAGGAGAGGATGCAGCTCTGACAAAAACAGCAGAT
>PVJH01049985.1:0-10052 GCA_004026705.1 Nesogale talazaci | reverse complement strand
TAGGCTGTTCTACACACCCATACGTATTCTGTCATGGAGGGCTTTGTTGTTCAAGGTAGGTTTTCAAACTTCCTTGCTGATGAATGCTAAACTTGTCCATCCCTGCATGCTCTGTCATTGACTGCCTCATTCAAGTGTTTCCTTAGTTTTTAGGTTTTCTTTGACTTTTGTGTAAGTCACTCCTAGGGTGTGTGACTCTAAGTGACAAGTCTGCTGGTTGTAAAGGACTGAGGGTGCGACCCCTGTTAGTAGCGCACAAGATTTAGCACACTCAGACTCCGAATATATGTCAAATTAAAAGAGCTTTATTATATGCACAGGGGCTGTCTCACAGAAGCTAGAGAGCGGTCCTCAGCTCAGGGAGGTTGCAATTTTTACAGGTCCCGAGCTGGAAGCTGCAAGCATGTGCATACAGAAGCAGAAATTGCGATTAGCTGTTCTGAGCAGGGAGTAACAATTCTACTTGTTTGTCGTCTGAAATAGTTTTGTTGCAGAGGCTTATCTAGTTCCATTCTGTAACATTTTCTGTTTCTCAAGGCTTCATGAACAGGGTAGCCAGTGTGGGAAATTGTACAACACCAGGCAGTTAGCAGTCACAATACAAAATGGCTTTGTTAGGTTAGATATTTAGGGAGAACTTGTAAATTTCCCATTAGTCTTTATGAAAATTTAAACTTTTGAATCTAATTATGGGTCTTCTACAGTGGGGAGTGGTTGATAGGGAGTACTAAGGGCCAATAATTTAATGTTTGAACTTACTCTGACGAATTTGATTAACCGATTAATCAGAATCGACTGCAAGTTAGTTTGATTAACAGGAGGATGACCAATTGAAGAGTTCCTCTTACCAAATATTGCCCTTTTTTGGCTGCTTTTCTCTTTCACCAAGCCCTTTTTTTTTCTAAACCATGGACAAACAATTTTTAAAAATAACAGAAAGATTGGCGTAAAACAACAAATTTCCCCTAATGTGATACATAACCCCCCTGGTTTAATACGAGCAAGTCGAGGCCATGGTGGTTCTGTAACACTACTTCTGCCCAGGAATTTAACGAGGTTTCTAGATGGGAGACAGATTTGTTAAAGTCTTGTAAATTTAAGTCTATTTGTTGACTTTAGTATTTTAAAATTAGGGATTCCTGCAGCAGAACTGGCTAACCCAATACCTACCAAAGGAGGTGCCAGGATGGGCGCTCTCTTGGTCCATTGTAGCAGCCCAAAGTGCTCTCGCCCCCCTTCCCCTGAGTATACAGAGACCTTGGCCTTCAGTTAAGGTATGAGAATAAGCACAGTGGTAAAGGGTGTCCTTCCTCCTTGCATTATGTACACTGGTTTTGGCATGGCTGCCAGGTCCCTTCTTACTGAAGGGTTGGGGCCCCCCCCCAAAAGTTTTTTCTTATTGGTCTTCTCATTTGTTTTCCTGTAAAACTGCCAGAACTATTTTGGTCATTTTCTTAGTGTTTGCGGTTTCAGGATCATTTTTTTGTTATTAAAAACTATCTGTGCTACCTCCATTAATTTACTAAGATTTTTTCCTTTAAATCCTTTAACTTTTGTAATTTTCTTTGAATGTCTGGGGCTGACTGCGTAACGAAGGCAATGTTAATTGTTTTCCGGGACTTCAGAGTCTGTGGGAGTAAAAAGGCGTTAAGCCTCTAGGAGGTGCTCTAAGAATGTGGCAGGAGACGCTCCCAATCCCTGAGTTGTTTCACTAATCTTAGATACATTAGTGAGCTTTTTGCCGCCCCCAACCCCTCCCCACTACCCGCCCAGTCCCTGTAGTAGAAACTGGCGGTATCTGATCAAGGCTTCCCTTCCCTGATCAGACTTGGGTTTCCATGTGGGATGAACAACGGTAAGCTGAATTTCTAACTGTTGGACATTTGTAAGGGGTTGTCCATCCGGGTCCAGAACAGCTTTGCGGCCTCCAGGAGGATCTGCTCTCTCTCTTCTGACCTGGAGGAGCTGTTGGCTGTCATTCCAAGTAGGTCGGTGGGTGTGAAAGACAGTTTCTAAAGGGGAAATAAGACGGCGAGGTTTTTCAGAAAAGGAGGGACTTTGTTGTTTCCATTTGTAAACGTCGCTATTGGAGAAAGGAACATACACCGTAAAGGGGTGTTGGGAGTCTGTCCCAGCAGGGGGCTCAACCTGTCTCGGTGGAAGGATTCGGGCGGTGCTTGAGGAGTGCGGGAGAAAGTCTCCCTGGGGTGGCGGCAGGTAAGAGGTCCTGCAACAGGTGTGGACCCATCTAAGAGAAGACTGTGTTTCTGCATTTCCTGCATTCCCTGCAGTTGGGGGAGGATGATAAGGCGGGGTCCGAGCAGGCTTGGTGGCAGGGTCCTTGAGATAGACACCGGGGAGGGAGGACAGGGTAAATCTTTGTTGGCGGATCTGAAGAAGAAATCTTGGGGGCTGATGCAGAGTGAGCTAAAAGAACGTTTTGGTTATTAAAGCAAAAACACTTTAAAAGATATCCAGGTTTATCAGTAGCTATATAAATTGAAATATCAATCTAGGGAACCTGGTTAGGATGACCAGGATTGCCATTGATCACTATTTCAACAGCAACTAAGAGAGACAAATTAAAAGATCCTCCCGAGGGCCAGGCTACTTTAAAGGAAGGCCAGTCAGTTTCACAGAGGGTGCGGAGAGCACCAGCGTTAGGTTTGAAGCCATAACCGTGGGCTTGCCCGGAAAAACCTGGGAAGTTAGTGAGTCGCCACTGTCAAGAAGTTAGTGGTTTTGAGGATCCTTGTCCCATGCTGAAAGAGGGAAGCCGGCACGCAACAAAGATGGCAAAAGTAGACACTGACGACAACAAGGCCAGAATCAGATGGGAGCCGGTGACGATGTCTCGTCCTGGTCCCAGGAGTAACTCTTCACTCTGCTTCCAGCGAGTCCAGACCTCTACAGAGTACAGGACATCACCTGAGGTCGTCCTAATCCAGTGACAGGGTCAGTCCGGGAAAACAGGAGTTCCTTAATTAAAATGCTTAAGAGAGGTGGAGGACCAGGTGGGGAGTTCTGAGTGGAGGAACACCTCTCCGAAACTTTCCCCTGACCAGTTACGGAGACTCCAGCAACTCCCTCTGCCGGAGTCAGAGGAGGTCAACCCCAGCTGTTTTGGGGGTCCTCTGGGCACTCTCTCGGTGGAACCTCCAAATGTTGTAATCCATGAGATTGAGCACTCTCAGACTCGGAAGGTATGTCAGATTAAAAGAGCTTTGCTACTTGTGCAGGGGCTGTCTCAGCTCCCACAGAAGCTCGAGAGCAGGCCCCTGCTCTGGGAGGTTGCAGAGCTGGCAGTATGTGGGTACAGGAGCGGAAATTGCAATACGCTGTTCCAAGTCGGGAGTAAAAGTTCTGCTTGCTGCGTGTCTGGAAGAGTTTTATGGCTGAGACTTCCATCGTTCCATTCTGTAGTATTTTATGTTTCTCAAGGCTTGAGAAACAGGGTAGCCAGAGTGGAAGAATTGTACAAAACCTGGCAGTTAGCGGTCACAATACAAAATAGCTTTATTTAGTGTAGGTATGTAGAGACAGCTTATTATAACCACCAATAAACAAGTAAACAGCAGCAAACTCACAGCCGTGCTGAGTTCTGAGGACCCCAAGGAAACCATTCTTTCTTTCACACACTTGCCGAGATAGATAAGCGGGGTGATTTCTCCCAGTGGCAGCCAGTGTTATGCCAGGAGAGATGATAGGAGAAGGAAGGTCAGCAATCACGGAGCTTCATAAGGGAATGACATGGCTGAAAAGAAAATGTGTCATCTGAAAGGTAAACTCCCACCCTATTTACAGTTTTAAATATATATCAAATATGTAATCGGTGAAGTATGAATTTGCCTATGTTATCTGTAGTTATGTACATTCTCTGTGCCTCTACAAACTGCCCTTCCCCTGTTTGTTGCCTCCCACACCCCACAAAATAGACGAAAGAAAATGTGTCCAGTTTAGGGCCACCTGCTCAGAACGTGGTCATGTGGGAGGGACTTCCGTTTTGAGAATGTATCACCCAGTTGTGATGTTTGGAATATTCTGTATAAATCATTTTTGCTGCTCTGAATAGAGACAGGGCCCAGGCACAATGGTGGGTGACATTTGGGCAGGTACCCACAAGGTCCATCAGTGTAACCATGTTGGAAACAAAGTTGAAGCCATCTACTCTGCGCAGACACCCGCGGGGCAGTTCCCCTCTCCTGTGTGGCCTCACTGGGAGCCGGAACCAACCCAATGGCCCAGAAGTTGAATTCTAGGGAATGAGCTACGCAGACAAAATTAGAAAAAGGCCAGACCATCTGTTGTCAGCAGCCAATGAGCAGGAGGTTATGGTTCTCTCTCCCCTTCCCCACCCCCTGCCTCAGTCTTTCATCAGACCTGCAGGCCATGGGGCTTGCCAGAGCCACCACCATATTTCCCACTTAAGTTTGATTCACCCACCTCCCCAGCTGCTGAGCTCACTGCCCGCCATTGGACCAGCGCATCTTGGATTCCACAGTCCCTGGACCACCTTGAGTGAGGAGAAGAATCCGGTTTGAAATCATAGCCCCTGGTGGACTTCGCCAGCCTCTGACACAGTAAGTTGATAAGAGGAGTGGCGTGGCCAGAAAGCTCCCCTCTGAGGAGCTACGCGTGTGGGAGTGGCATTGTGCTGGGCTCTTTCAGAGTTCTGAGCAGACCCCTGTTTCCTTTCATAGGTCAGAATTCCTCTGGTAATAGATTGATCAACATGAACTACAAGGAACTTCCCAGTCTCCTGGACCTTTCTGTCCAGCGTGTGTTGCAGGACGAGGCCTCAGCCATTGACTCTCTGGAGTGGCTGCCCATAGATGTCTTCCGTCCCTTGTTCACGGAAGCCTTTGTCCGTGGACACGCAGAGACAGTGAGGGCCATGGTGTTTTGCTGGCCCTTCACCGAGCTCCATCTGGGTATTCTCCTGGAGGATTGTGAGTCTCCCTATCGTGTCTTAAAGGCCACACTAGATGGTCTCGAGATGCTTCTTGCCCAGAAGGTTCGACCCACAAGATGCAAAATGAAGCAGCTGGATTTTAGGGTGAACAATGATAGCCAGCGTTGGAACACGTGGCTTGTAAACCAGTACGGTGACTCTGTGACGTCATCACAGGGGTCCCAGGTCACCCAGCCCATGACTAAGAATACTGAAGAGAACAGATCCAGGTCAGAGGAGAAGCATCAGCTCCAGCCGCCTGTGAAAGTGCTCGCAGACCTGTGCTTTCAGGAAGAAGCCATGGATGAATTCCTTACCATCCTTAGCGAATGGATCAAACAGGGAAAGACTCTGCCTCCCCTGTACTGCAGAAAGGTGGAGTTTGTTGGGGATGTGCCCCAACTTCCCTTTCTTGAGGAGATCCTGAAAATGGTGCGGCTGGACTGTGTCTGGGATTTAGGTGTGGATGGTATCTGGGACCTGCATGACCTCAACTGGTTTGCCCCTTATTTGACCCAGATGGTTCACCTGCACTCAATCTTTTTCTCTGAAGTCACACTGGATTGCTTGGGGTCATGCAGGCAGGAAGGGGTGGAGCTGTTAATTGCCGAACTCATCTCTCACTTTGCTAGTCTGCAGGAGGTGGAGGACTTCACGCTGGAATCGGTCTTCCTCCATGGCCGCCTCCACCAACTGTTCAGATGCTTTCAGAGACCCCTGAAGTATCTCACCATTAATGACTCCATGCTTATGAATTCTGACTTGGCATGTCTGTCCTGGAGTCCCTGTACCCGCCAGCTGGAGTCCCTGGATTTGAGTGGCTTATTTGGGAATGGCAAACATTTTGCCTTCCTCCCAGGTCTGATAGCGAGGTTGTCAGCCACCTTGACCCACTTGTCCTTAGATTCTTGTGGCATCGAGGATGCTGAGCTCATAGCCTTGCAGCCTGCTCTGGGCCGCTGCTCCCAGCTTAAGACCTTGGTGTTGTGTGGGAACCCGATCTCCTTGAATGTCCTGCGAGCCCTGCTGCATCACATCGTGCCACGGTGCCAGTTTGCCTTTCTGGAGCTCCCTGTCCCTTCCCATTGCTATGTGGGCCCCCGAGGTATTTTGCATGAAGGCACTCTTGCAGGGGTCATGCGGGACCTGAAACTGACCCTGCCAACGAACAGGTCCCACATTATACGTTTTGCTTACTGTCATAGTCGGAATGAGTCTGATGCCATCATCATTGTTCCCAACACATCATGCCACTCATAACTCCAGTCAGGCAGTCTTTATTCAGTATTGACCAACACTTGCCACCATGTCTTTCTAGCCAGAGCTTTGAAATACCCTCCTCCCTTTTTACTCTGGTCAGAGGCAGGTAGGAGGCGTTCCTGCCTGGACAGACACACCCTTCAGTACCTGCTCCAGACCTGTTTGGACCCATAGCCTGTCTTCTCACTCTATTTGACCCCCCCCTTTCAGTGAATGGCAGGTCAGAAAGGATTCTCTTCTTGCTTTTACCCTGTTCCTATGACTGCTTGGCCATGCTGCTCTCTCTCTGACTTTAGTTCACTCTTAAGTGGGTGAGCAGTCCCATGAGGTTGGCCGTGCTGAATTGTAGACCCCAGTGCTCAATATCAAAAAACCTAACATTAAGACCGCTGTGCACAAGTCTGAGGACCATTCCCACCAGTTGCTGCAAAGAAAGAAGCAACCACACAAGCCTCTCTGCTCCGGTAAAAGTTTACAGCCTTCTCTTAAACACTTCTTACTTACTTGGGATGTTTAATTTTTGTGTCAACTTGACGGGGTCATAATTCTTAGTAGCTTGGCAGGTATGCAATGATGTAAACTTTGGCATTTTGGTAAGCAAAATGGTCTCCCTTGGCTTGTTTACTGGGTTCTGTCGTCTTCAAATCCCACCACTTTGCCAGGGGCAAGAGATGAGGCAGTCTCTTCTAGTAATGTTAGGAAGGAAATATTTCTAGTAATGTTAGGTTTTTCGAGTGGGTAACACCACAGTTCTTGGCTTTGAATAATAAAGAATTGATGCCAAAGCCAAGCTGAGAGAAATTTCTGGTTTATAGTCTTCAAAGAGTACACACTATTCCAGGAAAGTGTGCCAAACTGTGCAGAAGCAGCGCCGGAGTCCAAAACTGAATACAGGCAACCTCTTGGGACTGAGTCTCTCTTTACCCACCCCCACCCCCATGGTGAATTGAGGCCAGAGACTGGCACAGGAGCAAGATAAAAAATTCTCTCAGACCTGCCTCTGTCCAGGGTATTCTAAAACTCTGGATAGGTCTGGTTCAAGATATTGGTTGACCCCTGGGGCTAGTTTGGGCCAAGTGTGCCGCTTACCTGGCAGGGCCTGAATGGGAGCATGTCCAGTGAAAGTCATTATGATGGTTAGTTGCTGGCCTGAATTTCCTTTCCCAACCACCTGTAGGGGCCTGTGCAGGCATACAAAAGTTGTATTTCTACCAATGACTCTGGCTGTTCAAGCCTGAGGTTAATAATGTCATTCCACAATTGTTCCAGTTCCTGTCTTTAGTGTTCAATTGATCACATCTGTCCATGGTATTCACATGGGATATAGCTAATCTTGAATTCTTTTTCTTTAGCCTCATTGCACCAGCTTTAATTTTGACTGCTGATAATGAGCTCCTCCAGAATCTCGTTTAAATGAGGGTTTAATGTCCGAACATTTCATTTTCAGGAGTGTAGAGATAATAGTCACAACCCTAAAACCATTTCATTAGATTCCTTGTTGTATAGTAATGAAGTGGCTCACCTTGCCCTCAGGCTGAATGCATTATAACAAGGATTATCTCCATCCCCTCCAGACAATCTAGGGAGGACCAGATTCTTGGGGGTGTACCTGGGTGTGTCCTTGATGGAGAGTAAATAAAAATGGCATAGTCAGGATCATACCCTGACCATCTTGCCCAGACTGCCTGAGCTGGAAGGACTAATCTTGTAAACTCTAGCATAATGCATGCATGTCAATATTGGTCCTCTTCTGGCTTCTGTACTGAAGCCCCCCCAACTTGTTTTGGTTATTGATCTGCCCTTTACTCCTGACTTTGTGATAATTTCCTGTATTCCATGCCTTAGTAAAGTAACAGACTGTGTGTTCTCAGATGCCATCATGACATCATGCTAATGACATCACTCGTTCAGATCATTCAGCCTTTGTATTGTCTTTATGTGCCCTAAGATTGTACAAATGTTCTCCTTAAATTATATTTGGGATATCTTTTACACTGTAAATTACTTCCCACAGGTGTCATCTGTCTTACTGACAATAAGTATGTGGATGAAGTCTTGCCATCCGTGCTTCCAAGAAGCATTCTGACCATGTGTGGTAGCACATTATAACTCTGGAGGGTATCATGGATATTTTAAAAAACTGCGTCAGATTGATAAATACTTTCAACTGCAGACACAAAATTGATGATCCCAGGTATATAGCCCACCTAATTCATAATATATTGTTTAATAGAATGAAATATGACTTATTTCTGTTGTTTAGTCTAACAAACTGCCTTAAACCTGAAGACTAAATATGACATTTAGTCTCTAACCCTACTCCCAGACCCCCCCCCCAATGAAATTTAAGAAAATGAATGCAGCTTAGGACCTTTTGCTTAGAAAATACCCACTTGAGGGGGGCATTATATTTGTAGATGATTTTACCCAGTTGATAAGCTTTTAATATTCTGTGTAGATCATTACTACTGTGCAATATATGCCTTTGAGTCTCAGACACCCACAGGACTCAGAGTGAGAAGCAAACTCAGTGGATAGGAGTTTGTATTCTCCCACACGCAGAGTACTCTAATGTTTTGCTTTATCTGACCATTTTATCTGACCTAAAGGACTTGAGGCACCAATCACCCTATTTCCTACTTCTCTTTGATTCATCCACTTCCCCAGCTGCTGATGTCACTGCCCGTCACTGGACCTGTGAGTCTTGAATTTCACAGCCTCTGGTCCAACTTGAGTCAGCAGAAGAATCCAGTTTAAAATCTAAATTGCATGAGAAATGTGCTAGTCTCAGCTACTGTGAGTTGGTAAGAGGAGTGGCATGGCCACAAAGCTCTCCTCTTAGAAGCTAAAGGGTCAGACGGGGTTCCAGATTTTGGAGTGCTACGACAGCCAGCTTGGCTCTCCTAGAAGTCTAAGCAGACCCTTTTTTCCATTCACACGTCACCATTCCTTTATGGCCTGATGCATCAGAATGAGTAGCGGGAAGGCACACAGGCCCCTTGACCTTACCATTCAGAGGGATGCAGCATGAGGCCTCAGTCATCGCTGCTCTGCAGTGACTGCCCTCAGATCCCTTTCCTCTTGTTTGAGGCAGCTCTTTGGAGACAGAGACTGTGAAGGTCATGGTTGGGGTCTGACCCTTCCTAAGGCTTCCCGAGTGCTCTGATAAAGGATTATCAGTCTGTCCCTAACATCTTTTTTTTTTAGCATTATTGCCCTCTGGTGGTCATGGGAGCTACCCAGCGCTGCACCTGAGAGCTGCCACTGCATTTGAACCACCAAGCCCGCGGGCCACAGTCCCGCACTCAACCCCTGACCCCACTGGGGCTCAGCCCCACTTTTTTTTTAAACACTTTTTTTTGTTTTGTTTTTTTGGGGGGAGCATCTTTGCCCTCTGGTGGGAATGGGAGGCCCACCCTTGCTCCTGGAGAGCTGCTGCTGGATTTGAACTGCCAAGCCAGTGGGCTGCAATCCCGCACTCAACCACTACACCACCGGGGCTCAGCCCCTCCCCCTAATATCTTAAAACCTACACTTGATGGTCTAAATATCCTGCCTTCCCAGAAGGTTCAGGGCAGGAGATGCAATTTGAAAGTGTTAGATCTAAGACTGTATGCTGACACCCTCTTTTGGAAAGGGTGGACTGGAACCCAGGACAGTGCCTCTGTGACCTCAGCAGAGGAACCAGAGCTCACCCAGCCCAGATTCTGACTCAAAAAGGTGACAGATCATGTCAGTGGAGAAGCATGAGTTCTAGGTTCCTTTGAAAGGTGTTCACCTTACTCATTGAAAGAGTCAAGCAGAGGAAGGCTGTGCTGCAGGAAGCCGGTATTTGTTGAGG
>PVJH01049984.1:0-10059 GCA_004026705.1 Nesogale talazaci | reverse complement strand
ATGGTGACTTCCTAGAATGAATTTGAGTGTGTTTTCCCATTCTATATTCTGGATTCATTTGTGTAACATTGGTATCAGCTCTTCTCTGAATACCTGGTAGAATTATCCTGTGAAGCCATCTAATCCTAGACATTTTTGTTTGGGAGTTTCTTTATGACCTTGTGTACTATTCTTATGCTATGGGTCTGTTCAAATTCTTAATGTCCACATGCATTACTTTGAGTAGAAGGTATTTTTCTAGGGCAGTGATGAGAGAGAAAAAAAGAGAGTGTTTTTCTAGATATTTTTCCATGTCATCTAGATTATCCAATTTGTTGGAATAAAGTCTTTTGTAATATGGTGTTATTATTCTTTTTATTTCATTTGGATCTGATGTAATACCACCTGCTTCATCCTTAATTCCAGACACTGTTGTCTGCTTTCTTTACCTTTGTTAAGTTTGCTAATGGTTTTTCTATTTGTTGACTTCTAGCTTTATTGACTTTTTTCATTGTTTTTCTTTTTTCCAGTAAACTTAGTTCTGATCTAGTTTTTATGATTTGTTTCCTTTTGCTGTTGGAGGGTTCATGCTGTTGACTCTATTGTTTTTGTTGGAGGGGTTGTGCTAAGTGTTGAACATGATTCTTTACTCTTTTCTCCGTGGAAGCAGACCATCCCATCTCTCACCTTCTGTAGGCTCAAACTGCAGACCTGGCAGTTAGCAGCTGGGCACTTAACTCTTGAACCACTGGGGCTTCTTTTCTCTTTTCTCATTTGTGTATTAATTGCTATAAATTGACCTCTGATAACTGCTTTAGCTATGTCCATAGGTTTTGGTATGTTGTAATATCACTCTCATTTGTTTCTAGGAACTTCCTAATTTAATCTCTTATTGGGGCTAATACTCAGTCTCTTTGAGTAGTGTGTAGTTTAGTCTCCACATACTTGCTTTCACTTTTTTATTCTTTCTGTTAGGAATTTTGTGCATGAAACGAAGGAAGGATCTGAATTAGAGATTGAAGCAGGCTTTATTGGAAGCACGCAGACAGGTTCAACAGCTTGTGGGGAAGCAAGCTGATGAAGCCATGCCCAGTCAAGCAGAGGGGAATATTTATACCCTCTGTTGGCCCAGAAATGATCAGGCTATTCTTTGCAAAACATGGAGGGGCAGGGTGTACATGAAGGTTGATTCCGTCCCCCTGTGGCCTTGGGGAAGGGTAAGTTGAGTTGGTTCCCTCTGTGGCCTTGGGGAGGGGTAGGTCATATGTGATGGTTGAGTAGTTTCCCCTGTGGCCTTGGAAAGTTGCAAAAGGTCAGGGGCTGGGCAGAAAGCATTTCAGGGAAAGCTGTTAGGGGAACACAAGTTACAGGGGAGAGGGTGGGCCTTTGCCGGACTTGGACACTTTCTACTGTTGAGTTCAAGTTTTATGGCACTGTGGTCTGGGAATATGATTTGTATGATCTCTATGTGTTTGAATTTGTTAAGATTTTCTTTATAGACATGCATGTAGTCTATTTTGAAACATGAGCCGTGTGTTGGGAAAGAATATGTATTTTTTGCTGTTGTTGGAGAACTCTGTAAGTATCTAAGAGATCAAGTTGTTTGTTCAGCTTTTCAGTTTCTTTATTGAGTTTCTTGCCTGTTGATCTTTCTTCAAAAGTGGTGTATTGAAGTTTCCTACTATTCTTGTTGATTTGGTGATTTCTCTTTTCATCTCTTTGAAGATGTGGTTGGTGAATTTGAAGGGTCTTTCATTGGGCGGATATGTGTTTATTATTGTTATGTGTTCTTGGTCCACTGACCTCTTGAACATTATGTAATACCCACTCTTGTCTTTCATTATATGGCATAACTTGAAGACTATTTTGTTGGAGATTAATATTGTCATACCTGTTTTAGAATTTTTTTCCCCATTAGCTTGGTAAATATTTCTGCCATCCTTTGACCCTCAGTCTATTTTTGTCTGTGGGTTTGAGGTGTGTCTCTTGAAGGTAGCAGATGGATGGGTCTTTTTTTTTTTTTTTATTAAGCAGAGGATGGATCTTGTTTTCTCATTTAGCCTCACTCTTTGTCTTTTGATTGGTGCATTTAGTCCATTGTCATTCAGTGTTCTTAATTCTAAATGTAGATTAGTTGCTGTTGGCTCATATTATTTGCGTTTGCTAATTTCTTTCCTCCCTCTTTTTTTCAGTGTGTGTGTAGTTTAGTCATGTCTTCATATCCTTGCTAGAGCTGTATTGTATTGGGTACTTTTTTCAGTGTGAGAATTGTAGATGTTCGGACCATAATGAACCAGATAGTCTTTTTGGTAATTAAAAAAAATTCTCACCTCAGGCATCAAACAGGAAAAATTGTATCACTGTGAGCGATCTCCATGAGACAACCACTGAAGACATGTGGGGATTGAGCAAGAGTGGTGAAGATGGCTGATGGCTATCAAAAGACGTGACATCCGAGGACTTAAAAGTTTGAGGGTGAACAAACGGTTATATGGCCCAGGAACAACAATGCCCACCTTAAAAGATGTACACTAGCCTGCACGACCATAAGATGCGGAAAGACCCAGATATCAGGCATCAAAGAACAAAACTCATATTACTGTGTGCCCGCTCTCGTGACAAGATCATGGAAGACTGAAGGGAGCTGACACAGACAGAGAGGAGAAATCGGATGGCACCCAACTACCAAATGATGAAGCGCCTGGGACTGCGAAGACTTGAGGGTGAGTGGATGGACATTTAGCCCAGAAGCAGCAAAGCCCACATGGAAGAAAAGCACTAGCATGTGTGATCCTGGGGGGCTGAAGGGAGCAGATATCAAACATCAAAGAACAAGAGCCACGTGACTACGAATGGGGGGAGAGTAGAATGGGGATTCAAGGCCCACCTGTGGGTAATTGGACACTCTTGCACAGGGGAGTCTTGGGGAGGAGACAGGCTAGTGAGGCTCAGTGAGGTGACAATGAAGTTTACAACTTTCCTCTAGTTCCTGAAGGCTTCCTCCATCCAACTGTCATGGTCCCAGTTCTACAGTACTGTGGAGATGAGAAATAGAAATGCGGGGAACCCAGGATGGATGAACCCGATGGGACCAGTAGTGGGAATGAAGCTGCTGGATGGGTGGAGGGAAGGTGGGGAGAGGGGAAGCCAACTTCAGGGATCTACATATAACCCCCTACTGGGGGGACAGACACTGGGGGAGAGAGTAAAGGGAGACATTGAACAGTGTAAGTTATGACAAAACAATAATTTATGGAGTATTGAGAGTTGGTGGGGGAGTGGGGGGCAAGGATGGAGGGGAAGGGATGGGAGGCTGAGGTCAGAGTGTCGGATGGAAAGGTGGAGGTTCAGAGAGCAATGACAGCTGCAGGCATGTGAAGAAGTGTGGCACAATTTATGTATTTATGTATTATGAGAAACGATGTATGAGCCCCCAATAAAATGATTAAACATGAAAAAAAAGGAAAAAAGTTACAAGATGCAAATTTTTTGTGACAAGGGCTAAGCATTTTTATAGCTAGTCTCCTTTTTAGAATATTATGTATGCTTTTCAAAGTAGAGGTAGTCCTCAGATTGAAAATAAGTTTTAATCCTAAATCTGTTTTGATGTCAAATTTATATGTATATCAGACTGTTCAGTAAAGTTGGATTCTATTGTCAGGTGTTCAAAAGATTATGCCACTATATGGCATATAGTGTACCCTTCTATAAGGAAATAATATTTAAAAAATATTTTCAGATAAACTAACATACTTTTAACACAACAATACATTAATAATAAAACTTTTCAGGTGTATTGAAAAGTAGCAATTGTTTGTTATTACTAATCATTGTATTTATGTGTTTTTTAATCAAATATACTTTATAGGGTTGGTCCTAACTGTAGTTATACATAATTAGGGTGTTCATACTACAAGGACTTCCTGTATGCTTTAAATAAATAATTTGTTGCAAAAAAATTCTCAAAATACTTCCTTGTTTGTGAATACTTTTATTTTTCCTTCTAATTTGAAGGAAAGCTTTGCTGGATAAAAGATTCTTGGATAGTGATTTTTTTCTTTCTACTTTAAGAATATGTTGCTTTGATTTCTTCTTTCCTGCGGAGAGGTCTGAGATCATTTTTGGCTGTTTACCTTTGTATATAGCTGTTTTTTTTCTCTAGCCACTTTCAGGATTCTCTATTTTTCCTTGAAGTTGGATAATCTGACTACTATCTGTCTGAATGTGGTTTTTTTGGTGATGTTCAATCTTACTATCTTTCTGTAGTCTTGTTTGTTTCTTCCTGTTCAGAAATACCAATAAGCCTCATATGTTTTTCCTCATGAATCCTACACTATCCCCAGGCATTCTTCAGATTCTTTTGCTTTTTTGTTTGACTTTTTTCCTCATTTGCTGAAGTGTGCTTGATTGTCTTTGAGTTCAGGATTCCACAGTAATTCTGTGGAATCTTTGAGTTTCTCCACAGGATTGTTAATGGCTGGCTTTTCAGAAGTAGATTGCCAGGTCTTTCTTCTGTGGCACCTCCGAGTTAACTTGAACCTCTAATCTTGTGGTTAGTTGAGTGCACTTATCATTTGCGCCACCTGGAGTAAAGGTTATGTTTTATATGTCTTTGACTAGTTCCATCCCCAAGACCTAACAGTCCAATTCTGAGCCATAGTATGCTCTTACTGGATATTGTTGAATGTCAAAAAAAGTTAAAAACCATTAAAGTAACATTTCCTTCTATCTTTCTTTCAAGTTTAAAAGAGGGTCTGAATTTCCTTAGGGCCTTTGCTTCAGAGGAGCACACTGGAGACTGTGGTTATGGAAGCAGTTTAATGTTTCAGAGACATCTGGAAAGAGGGTGGAGTTTCTGGTGGGATGTGTGGGTCAGAATCCCCAGGCAAGCTCTTCTTAATGAGTTCATGATCCTGAACCAGGACATCGTCCTCCTGTGCATTCAACAGTGATGACGGAAAGCATTCTTTTGTAAACAGTATAAATCCCTGTAAGATCTTTGCCATTACTGAAAATTTAAAAACAAATGTGATTAAAATCCCCACAGTGTAAATGAATTCAGGTGTAAATAACTACACAGACAACCAGGAATCTGACAAGCAGAGGTGTCTGCTGCGTGTCTTGAGTAATTAGCTAGATTTTTGCGGGTTTTTTTTTTTTTACTGCGCTGGTAGCACGAGGCAACACTCCCTTCCTTCTTTGCTGACTGGATGGTGCTGACGCCGGCAGGTGTGAAAAGATTTTGAGAAGTTGGTGGCCGGCTTTCTCCGGTTGTGGAACCTGCTGCTGGAGTCCAGGCAGGTCCTAGAAAGTCCTGCACTTCGTTCAGAAGCTGATTTAGCATTAAGTGTTGAACCAAACCATGAGCTCTTCCCTGACCCACTTCTGGGGAACCTTTTTCCAGAGGATTTTAAGATTCGTCCTTCTCGCAGATCCCTCTGAGAGCCGAATAAAGAAAGTAGCTAAGTGAGCACAATTACAACTGTTTTAAAAATTCCCCCGAAGTTGAAGCTTCCATAGCTATATTTGTATCTGATTTTGCCTTACCTCTTCCTGGGCATGAGGGCAGCTGAATACTTCTCAGGGGAAGAAGCTGACGCTGCTATTCCTGGGCCTGACCACAGGAGGCCATTGAGTTCCCAGCACCTCCATGCTCGCGCCTACGGACCTTGGACATCCTTGGACATCCTGCCCTTTTATAAGACATCAAATCAGTGCTGCTTCATGGTGACCTCGTGTGTATCAGCACACAGCTGTGCTCCACAGGTTTACAATGGCTGGTGCTTTTGGAGGCACTCAGCTTGCAGTAGCCAACCATGTTAACTGTTCCTACCGCTTAGGGACTCTGTAGAAACATAAGGTATCATCATTATTATAAGTTTACTCAGGGATCTTCAAACTATGGCCCGTGGGCCACATATGGCCCCCTGAAGACATTTATCCAGTCCTCCAGGTGTTTTTGCTGCCGTTGCTGTCCTGCTTAGCAGTTGACTCATCACAGTTTTTTTTGTTTTGTTTTTTTTTAACTATAGTCCAGTCCTCCAATGGTCTGAGGGACAGTGAACTGGACCCCTGTTTAAAAAGTTTGAGGACCCCTGTTTAAGATCAAAATAGCAGTTGAGAATGTAGAATTTCTTTCAGGGTAGATGCAAAGGGGACACCTTTCTGGGCGCAAACCAAACCAGCAGCTTTGTCCTGGGCGAGCAGGCTACAGGCTCTTTTCTTTCTTTTTTTTAAACAGGCTCTTCAAAGCTGATATTTGCAGGGTTAGGTGGTGGTTGCTTTTTGCATGAATTGTTTGCCCACATTTGGACATGTTTACCTTGGATGGCTGCTCTGCAGTTTAAAATGACATTTCTGCCCCGAACTCACATGTTGGCAGGAAGGAAATGTTTTTAAGCCAGAGGTTGAGCAAAACTGCCCTGAGCCTGGGAAGGACCTGGCCTTAAGGTGGGCACTCAGGTGGCCACCTGCAGTGTGGGACTGAGAAGTGGATGGAGGGGGAGACCTTTCTAGCTCCTCCCCAGTGGAGACTTGCTTGGCACCTTGAGAATTCCAAGACCATCTGAATAGCTACTTTTAAATATCACCACAGTGTTCGGCACACAGCAGATCATGAATAATTGTTTCATAAATGAATCAACAGAGCACAAATTCTACCACATGACATTCTGAAAGGTCGACCCCTTTGGCTGTCACCGCTCTTGAATCTTGAGCATAGGATGTGTCAACCAGGAGTTTCCCTCTGCAGGCTGGTGGCTTTCCCACCTCACAAGAAGAGCCAGGTGGGCACTGGCTGCATGGGTGACAATGGTGGTCATTGTCCAGTGAAACTTCTGGGGCTTCTTATGCGTTATGTTTTCTTGTAGGATTTAAGGGGTCTTTCCTTGGAAACTGCTTCTCCTCTCAATGATCAAAACCAACACTCCGTCGCTGTTGAGTGGCCTCGGACTCCTGGTGGTGTCATGTGTGCTGGCCTCGAGCTGGTTCTACAGGGATTGTCTTGGGTGAGTTTTTGAGAGTAAATTAGCAGGCCTGGGTATGCTCGAGCTCCCATGCTGTTGGTTAGCAGCCAAGTGCATTCACTGTTGGCCTTCCTCAAGGACTCCACCTGAGAGGTACAGGCTGTGTTAGGCTGGGTTGTCTGGAGCCACAAAAGCAGTGACACTGATATGTATGACAAAGAGCTTTCTTTCTTTTAAAAAACCATCTTATTGGATGCTTGTAAAGCTCTTTATCATAATCCATCCATCCATCCATCGTGCCAAGCACATTTGTATATTTGTTGCCATCATGATGCTCAAAACAGTTGCTTTCTACTTGAGCTCTTAGTATCCACTCATTTCCCCCCTCCCTCTCCCTCGTGGACCCTTGATAATTAATTAATTATTATTATTTTGTCATATCTTACACTGTCCAAAGTCTCCCTTCACCCACTTTTCTGTTGTCTGTCCCCAAGGGAGGAGGTTATATGTAGATCCTTATAATCGGTTCTTCCTTTCTTCCCCATTTTCCTACCAACCTCCCGGTATCACCACTCACACCCCTGATCCTGAAGGGATCATCTGTCCTGGATTCTCTGTGTTTCCAGTTCCTATCTGTACCAGTGCATATCCTCTGATCAAGCTGGATTTGTAAGATAGAATTGGGATCATGATAGCGGGGGTAGAGTGTGGGGGATGGGGTGGGAGTGGGGCAGGGAGGAAGCATTTAAGATCTAGAGGAAAGCTATATGTTTCTGGAGCCACATGCTCACCATGCTCACCCTGACTGGTTCGTCTCTTCTTTGTGATCCTTCTCTATGGGGTTGTCTCATTGTCTACAGATGAACTTTGGATCTCCATTTCACACACACCCTCATTCACACTGATATGATTTTTTGGTTCTGAGTCTTTGATACCTGATACCTGATCTCATCGATACCTCATGATCACACAGGTTGGTGTCCTTCTTCCATGTGGACTTGGTTGCTGCTCAGCTAGATGGTCACTTGTTTATCTTCAAGCCTTTAAGACCCCAGATGCTATATGTTTTGATAGCTAGGCACCATCAGCTTTCTTCACCACATTTGCTTATGCACCCATTTTGTCTTCAATGATCGTGTCAGGAAGATGAGCATCACAGAATGCTGCATTATTAGCAAAAAGTGTTCTTGTGTTTAAGGAGTACTTGAGTCCAGGCCCAACGTCCATCTGCTACTTTAATTCTTAATGTATAAATATATGTATATAGATCTATTTCCCTATAATTATATATGTAAACATGTTTACATATGTACATGCCTGTATTTAGACCTCTATAAATATCCTTTGCCTCCTGGCTCATCCCTCTATTTCCTTTTATTTTCCTCTTGTCCAACTATTATGTAAGAAAACTTTCTATCAAGAAGTAATTTTATGTCAAGAAGTCTTCCAGTTCAGTCCAGCTTACGTCCATAGGTCCAATGCTAGCTGGAACCCTCTTCACATTCATGTATCTCAGGCCAATGATACAGAAAGGTGAAGCAGGAAGCATGTGGCTCACAGGCTGGGGATCCATGTGGTCACATGGATCTAAGGTCATGAAAACATGGCAGGGCACTGACAGCTCTTAGGGTGGGGTAACCCATAAGGGGCCATCGTTGGAGGCCCATAGAGTCCCAGCAAGCAGGAAGGTGAAGGGGCGGGTGGGGGGGATGTTTCCCAGTTCTTCTTTTATAAAAAGGCAGAAAGTATCATCATACTGTGATATGATAGACAGGATGGTCTCCACCCCTCTACATGTGCGAGTTGACATGAAATCTGTCACACATGCACAGAATCACCATACACGAAGCCATTGGCCAAAGTAAACCCAAACTTTTCTCGAAGTTGCTTTATTTAATTCAGCTTGGCATTCAAGACCACTCACTCACCCATCTTTTTGACTATACTTCTCCTTTTGCTCCTATGCTAATTCAGTTAATTCAGTCTGTTTGTTCACGGGAAAGCAGCATGGAAAAACATGTTGCAGGTTTGGCCAGTCATGGAAAAACAGCATGCAAGTTGACCCCCTGTCTCATTACCTCTCTGCTTCCCTAAATCTCACCTGTTCTGGTGTGGCTCAAAGGCACCTTACTCCTCAAAGTGTGGCACTCTATCCCAGCCTTATTCTCTTTGAGGCACTTTGGAAGAAATGCCTGGTGATCTCCTTCAAAAAAATGCAACCGTTGTTCTCCTTGGACATAAGTTCATGGGAGTTGAAATGAGTTTGACAGTGACTGATATGGAACTGATGCAAACCCTTTTATTGAGCACACAGACAGTTGCTGTTGTTCTTTGACAGAGTCATCGTGACATCTAGAGTTCCCTCTACTGAGGCTGAGATGACTTGCCGGGGTCTAAGTGAGATGTGTGCATAAATGTGTGTACACCACGTGCATGCATGTGCTTTGTGTGCGAGCTTGCCTGCCTGCATGTATGCATACATACAGTGGTCTTGTCATTTCAGGATTCTTTACAAAAACTAAGGAGCTCTGGTGGCTCTTGTATGTGAACGTTGGACTGTTAATTGCAAGATTGGCAGTTCAAACCCGTTAACCTCTTCAGAGGAGAAAGATGGAGCTATTTATTTCTATAAAGATTTACAACCTCAGAAACTTTAGAGCAGTGGTTCTCAATCTTCCTAATTCTGTGACCCTGTAATACAGGTCCTTTTGTTGTGGTGACCTCCCCCACCATAAAATTATTTTTGTTGCTACTTCATAACTGGAACTTTGCTGCTGTTGTGAATTGGATGACCCCTGTGAAAGGGTCGCTTGATCCCAGAGGGGTCATAACCTACAGGTTGAGAACCCCTGCTTTAGAGGGTGGTTGTGAGTCTGAACGACTCAATGGTGGTGTGGTGGGTGTGGATCCATGAATTGGGGGGTGGGGTGGGATGGAATAGTCTAGTCCCTCATGTTTTCAAGCAGTGAGAGTTGGAAGACCAAGAGGATAGAAGTAAATGAGGGGAGAAAGGATTCTGAGGACTACTGAAGCCAATGACTGGGCAGGATAGAAAGAGGACAGGAAATTGTGGCTCTAATGTTCAGACTCCATAAAATTAGACCTGGCATTAATC
>PVJH01049983.1:0-10051 GCA_004026705.1 Nesogale talazaci | reverse complement strand
TTCCTCCCTTGTGACCCCCTTGATAAATTATAAATTATTATTTTCCTATCTTACACTGTCTGCTTTCTCCCTTCACCCACACTTGTGTTATCTCCTAGGGTGGGAGTATGAGGTTATGTATCAGTGGGTTCCCCTTTTCCACCCCAACCTTCTCCCTACCCTCATGGTATCACTACTCCCATTATTGTTCATGAGGGGTTTATCTGTCCTGGACTCTGTGTGTCCAGAGCTCTTAGAAGATTATCTCCTTAAAAAAAAAAAGATTATTTTTTTAGAGCTATTCAATAGCAATAGAGTTGGGGAAAAAAATTAGAGGCCTTCAAAGGTACTGCCTATAGTCAATTGCCTTGTGGAGTCCCATTAGCAAAGAAAAGGAAAACTAGTCTTCTGTTTGTCTACCATATCGTACAATCAGAAAAGAACTAAAACAAAAACAGAAAGAGAATTTGGATTTGAAATGATTATTTTTTTGGAGGGGGGCATCACTGCTCTCTGGTTGGGAGTAGGAGGCCCAGCCCCACTGCTGGAATTGAACCTCCATCCCAGTGGTCCGCAGCAATATTTTTAACATACCTCTTTCAAACCCTCGTCACAAATTGTGTCTCTGAGAAACTGTGATTCCACTTGACTATTGCGATGTGCTAGAAACAAAAAATAAAATCAGGTGATGACACATCAAAATCAAACAGTAAACTTAATTTTAGTTATCTTTCGGTTATCTTCCAGCTCATGCTCCTGAAGACATATACCAGGATCATTTGGGGAAGATAGTAATTCAGCACAGCAAACTACATTTCACTTTTGAGGCTCTATTCAACTATTTAAATGCTTTTCTAATCATTAGGCTCTGAAGGAAATAATTTCATTTTTATGTAGTCTACACTTATCAATTTGTTAAAGTAGCCAAGAATGAAAGCTAAATTAAGAAGAACAGGGCCTGAGCCCCGGTGGCATAAGTGATTGAGTGCGGGACTGCCCGCGGGCTTGGCGGTTCAAATCCAGCGGCGGTTCTCAGGAGCAGCACTGGGTAGCTCCCATGACCACCAGAGGGCAGTGATGGCCAAAAAACAAAAGAAAAAGAAAAAAGAAGAACAAAGTGAAAACAGCATCTGGAAAAGTTAAAGACCAAGTGAGATTGTGTTACAGAGAGGAACAACTTGGAAAAGGCTGCACAACTCAAGGAATGTAATCAATGCCACCGAACTGTAATGCAGAAATTGTTGAATGAGTAGCAAGTGAGGTCGTAGGCATTAAGGTTGCAAGGTATTATCATTCCTTGGTTGGAGGAAGTAAAATAAAATTGAAGTATGAAAACAATTTGTTCTACAGACTGATGGGCAGTGCAAGCATCAGACTCCATGGTCCTGATACACCAGGACTAGAAGTTGGTGACACTCAATTGCTGCTCTATAAAGACAATAGAATGTCTTGGAGGAGAAAAAATGTGGAACAAAATTCAGAATTATGAAAACAGCAAAAATTCGACAGGCTTACTTTGACTCTTAGCCACTCTTCAGGGCTAGAAGTAAACTCAATCCTGGGGCTCAATTTTCAGCAAAACAATATACAGGTCTTTAGGGAGGGTGGAGTGGAAGGGGTGAACCAATTGCAGGGATCTACACATGACCTCTCTGGAGTACGGACAGCGGGGAAGTAGGTGAAGAGACACATTGGACAGAGAAGGATATGAAAAAGTATTAACAATGTGGAAATTATTAAGGGTTCATGGGGGAGGGAGAGGGGGAAGAAGGGGAAATATGGGGAGCCGGTACTGGAAGCCTAAGTGGAGGAAGGATGTTTCAGGGGTGATGATGGTAACAGGTGTGCAAATGTGGTCTGCATACAATTGATATATGTATTGATCATGATGGGAGTTGCATGAACCCCCAATAAAATGATTACACACACACACACACACACACAGGTCTTTAATATATGTACACTTAGGAGGTACACACATATTAGAATAATCAACCACTTGAGATCCATAGGGCAGCATTTACCCTAGGGCAAAGTTGAGAATGGAAGGAGGAAGAAGGAATATTAAGAAACTAGGGAGGGGCTGAGCCCCGGTGGCGTAGTGGTTGTGCACGGAACTGTGGCCCACTGGGACGGAGGTTCAATTCCAGCAGTGGGGCTGGGCCTCCTACTCCCACCGCCGGAGAGCAGTGATGCCCCCCCCACACACACACAAAAAAAGAAACTAGGGAGGAGGGCTGAGCCCTGGTGGCGTAGTGGTTGTGAGGCCCACTGGGACGGAGGTTCAATTCCAGCAGTGGGGCTGGGCCTCCTAATCCCACCACTGGAGAGCAGTGATGCCGAAAAAATAAAAAAATTTAAAAAATTAAAAAGAAACTAGGGAGGAAATAGGATAAGTGATACTACACTGTGGAGATTACAATCAAAATAAAACAAAATTTGTATGAACTGTTGAATGGAAATCTGATCTGCACATGTTACTCAATTCACAATTAAAAAGTAAAAATTAAAAGATTAAAAAAATGAAAATTTGTATTACTTAACTATCATTTTTTTTGTGTGTGGTCACTTATTTATTTATAATCTTAAAAAAAAAACTTAGACAACATTAAAATATTTCCTGAAGTGAAATACATGTTATTTGTCAAGCTAAGTAAATGACTGCTATTTTATTGAGCCTTTATAAAGATCTTACTGCTACAGTCCAGAGAAGTCCCATCAGCCTTGACTGAATCCAGAGAGCTGCTGCAACTAGATGGGGTCCTGGTCAGACTTTTCATCCATGTACTCCTGCCACTTTTATCCATAGCTCCTTCAGTATGGTGGTCAAATACCTGAAGCTATTAATTAAAGAGAATATAAAGGATAAAACTGTGGTACTGTAGGCTTCTAATGAGAAAATGTTTACTAGAAACTAACAGAAATATTTCTAACATAAAATTAACTTTCATACCTTATAGTGATTATCTTAGTAAAGTTAGAGTAATAAGCAACTTACACCTTTAATTAGATTTACAAAATATTTAATTTCATTAAAAATAGAAATAGGGCTGAGCCCCAGTGGCTTAAGTGGTTGAATGCAGGCCTGCGGCCCGCGGGCTTGGCGGTTCAAATCCAGCGGCGGCTCTCAGGAGCAGCACTCGCTAGCTCCCACGACCACCACAGGCAGTGATGGCAAAAAAAAAAAAAATAGTTTTGACACCAGGGGTTTCTGAGACTATAACTTTTCACAGAAATAGAAAGTCTTATCTTTCTCCTTTCTCCAACAGAGTGGCTGGAGGTCTTCAACCGCTGACCCTGCAGGGAGCAGTCCAACACTATCCATCCCCTCTCAAATACTCGCTGCCATGGAGCGAACTGCAACTCACAGCGCCCCTACGGCACCGGGCCGAACAAACTGGCCTGGTCGGTTTGCGAGGCTGTAAGTCTTCATGGGAGCAGCAGGCCTCGCTTCCTCTTACAGGAGAGCCGGTGACTTTGAACAGCTGACCTTGCAGGGAGCAGGCAAACACGCAAGAGGTCTCATAACCCCTCGCTGACCATGATTCCCTGGCTGAAGTTAAAAACATGTGATACTAGAATGATAGAGTCATGCGACCAGCCTTCCAAACACCTAAAATAGTGACTAAGAGTAGCACTCAATTTATTTGCTAAACACATAAATATAAATATGCATAGAACCTACTAAATTCATTTAAATTTTACATTACTATATTTTAGCAAAGCTTCGACTAACCACTTGCTTCCCACTGATCTATTCCCTTAAGACTAGTTTAACCTTTATTTCATATTTTTCATGACCCTCTGAAGCTTTCTTTTTTGGGGGGAACAGCTCTGTCCTCTGGTAGGAGTAGGAGGACTAGCCTTCCGCCTGAAGAGCTGCTGTTGGATTTGAACCCTCTGAAGTTTTCTTAAGCTTCATTTTCCTATCTTTAAATCTTAATTTGGCTTCCTACCTCCACCAGGGCAGTGATGCTAAAAAAAAAAAAAAAAAAAAAAAATCTTAATTTGAATGAGTTTAGTTTCTCCAGAAGTTATTTAAATCACTGTTTCTCAACATTCAACATTTTAAAAATATACTATGTTCTATTTCATTTTTTTCTGCTACCGTCACTTTACATTGTTTTTAAAATCTAAATATTAATCACATTCTGAAGGTTTTATGTAAGAAAACTCCTTATCTTTTCACTGGAAATAATCAATTCCCTATTAAAATTAAAATCATTCCTTGGTTCAAGACAAAGCTTACCTGCTGATCCTGTACCGCATCACTAAGTCTAACTTCATTTTTCCTGATTTTCTTCTCACTCTGAATAGCGTCATCATCTTCTTGTACCCAAGCTCTCTTTTGACTGGCATAGGTTTCTCCCATGCTATTTTCAGATGATGAAATCGCTTTTTGGTATGTTTCAATCAAAGTCTTTTCCTCAGTGTCTATGCTAATTGAGTCTGAGGAATTAATTTCTGGATACACAGGAAGATTTTCTTCATTTATATATTGAGATGGACTTAAATTCAGCTTATCCAAGTTATAAGCTGCAATAGATGTGGTGGCAGGATTTTTGCTAACGATGTGCTGAGTTTCTAAGGGATTTAACTCAGTTGCGTCAGCTGGAATCTGTCCCAGGCCATCTGTCCCAGTGACATTATGACTTCTTTTGTTTGGTAGTCTAGGCAAAAAGATTCCCAGAGAACATTTCCTCATTTTATTTGCATCTTTTACAACTGTCATCAATGATACAGAGTTGATTTCAGATACATTATGAGAATTTTTATTTTCCTCATTTCTGTCATCTTTGGCATTGCTGGACTCAGTGTTAATACTGTATTTGTCTATGGCTTGCACTATACTATCACTGGGTGCTTTATTAGCTAAATTAAGCAACTGTTCTGAAAGTGGTGGTATATGAGCAACTTGAAAATTAGAAAAATCTTCAGTTTTTCCATTTATATTATTTTGATTTTGTTTGGTACTAAAACTTGGAGCATAAGATGCAATCACAGGATCTAAAGGCTGTCTAAGATTGGCATGGATTTGATCAATTTGATTAGTTAAGTCTGAGTTACTGTGGAGATCTGTCCCACATTTAACTGTTTGCATATCTTCCTTCAATTCTTTTCCATAGGCTACTGTAAACGGTTTCTCGTTATTGAGCATTGTAAACTTATTTTTACATGTGGGTACAGAAGAGTTTCCTGTAACAATATTTAAATTCTCATAACCTGCTTTAGACAATATTGTTTTATCTTCACTAACAGTATTTTGTAGTTCTTCAGGTACAAGTTGAGTTGAGAACTGAGGCTGAGGGAGAACAGAAACATTAACAATGGTCTTCTTTAAACTAAGTTCTGCATTATCAACAAAGTCCTCCATTTGATCATTTGGAAGTTTTAAAGGTACCTGCTTTGAATTAAGTTTAGTCATCTCTTCTGGATCTTGACTACCTACTATCATTTGATTAGCTAATAAATGTTGGGGACCCCTAATCAGATCCCCTTGATCTTTGCGTTGTGTGCTAATACAGTCTAACTGCCCTTTGGTAGCAGTCTGTGTAACTTCAGACTTTTCTAACAAAGGATAAGGAACTGAGATAGGCGGTGCCTCAGTTTTCAAGTCATGTTCAGCTGTCAAATCATTTGCATAAGCAATATCATTGCTTAGTGGGTGATTAATGGCTTCTTTATCACACAAGGACTCAATATTCTCCTCCAAATTATCAACATAGGAAATCACATCTGCTAAACAAGAATCCTTATCACTGGGTTCACAAGTAATAGATCCATGCCTGCTTTTAGGACCCACACTTCTTCTGTCTGTTCTATCTAAGTGACAACTTTCAATTTTTGTTTTCCCCAACATACAGGCTGAATCCACAACCTTCTCCATGACTGCTTCGTCTGCATAAGTGCTATGGAATTTGATGATTTCCATTTCATCTCCATCTCCAGACAGTGTCTTAGTAGAAACAAAGGGTACCTTAGGACACTTTTGCTCAATGTGAGAAATCGTTTTGTTTTCTATGCCTAGTACATGTTTAGTAGATGTTTTTTTAACAGTGCTATCCTCATTAGGAAAAGTAATAGCGAAGTTTCTTTCTTTTATGAGTCCAAATTTAGGGTCCTCTGGAAGTCCTTTCTCTGTAGCTTGATAATCAATATAAACAGTGTGGGACTTGGTGACGTCTAGATCATTATGGTTGTCTATAAACATTACAGTTTTGTCCACAAGCCTAGTAGCTACTTCCTCTGGTGAGACAGTTTTACAATCTAAGGTAGTTGTACAAATCCTGGTGATCTCCATGTCATCCTGTCCACATGCAGACAAACCAGTTTTAGAAGTTTCTGTCATGGGCATCAGGTGAGAGTCTTCTTGATCTGCTAGGGTACTTTTATGATTGATTTCCACCGTACAACTCTGAGTTATGTCCATATCATTGTTACCAATCTCTGAAAATATAATAGTCTTATCATTTTTAAGTTTGAGGCTTTTCCTTCTCTGATTTTTGTCTGACTGAGGTACCTTCAGAAATTCAGGGTTGTGTTTGTCATTCTCCCAAGTCATTGATTTAGACATTCCCATGTTCTCATCAGCTATACATGATGCCGCCTTCTCTGTAGGTCTAATAGACCATTTGTCTGGAACTGTTAGTTGGTTGCCTTTTACTGCAAGAGGGTCACTTTCACCATCCTCTGGAAAGAAATGCCTACTCTCATCAGATGTCACTTTTAGAGTCCCTGGGCATTCCATTTGGGGAAGTTCAAAATTGGGTTTGATTGGAAGCAGAGTTTTCTCCTTTCCATGGTAGTCAATGAGAACAGTATGGCACTTTGTCATTTCTAGTTCATTGTGGTTATCTATCAACATTACAGTTTTGTCCACAAGCCTAGTAGCTACTTCCTCTGGCGAGACAGTTTTACAATCTAAGGTAGTTGTACAAATCCTGGTGATCTCCATGTCATCCTGTCCACATGCAGACAAACCAGTTTTAGAAGTTTCTGTCACGGGCATCAGGTGAGAGTCCTCTTGATCTGCTAGGGCACTTTTATGATTGATTTCCACTGTACAACTCTGGGTTATGTCCATATCATTGTTATCAATCTCTGAAAATATAATAGTCTTATCATTAAGCTTGAGGCTTTTCCTTCTCTGATTTTTGTCTGACTGAGGTACCTTCAGAAATTCAGGGTTGTGTTTGTCATTCTCCCAAGTCATTGATTTAGACATTCCCATGTTCTCATCAGCTATGCATGATGCCGCATTCTCTGTAGGTCTATTAGACCATTTGTCTGGAACTGTTAGTTGGTTGCCTTTTACTGCAAGAGGGTCACTTTCACCATCCTCTGGAAAGAAATGCCTCCTCTCATCAGATGTCACTTTTAAAGTCCCTGGGCATTCCATTTGGGGAAGTTCAAAATTGGGTTTGATTGGAAGCAGAGTTTTCTCCTTTCCATGGTAGTCAATGGGAACAGTATGGCACTTTGTCATTTCTATATCATTATGATGGTCTATAAACATTACAGTTTTATCCATGAGCTTATTTGTTACTTTGTCTGGTGAGACAGTTTTACAAACTGAAGCAATTGTGTGACTTCTAGTGATCTCCATGTCATCCTGTCCGCATGTATACAAAATGGTTCTAGAAGTTCCTGCCAAAGGCACCAAATCCGAATCTTGTTCATCTAGTAAATGTCTCTTGCTTATTTCTATTGTATAACTCTTAGTGATATCCATATCATTTTGATCGCTCTCTGAAAATACAATAGTCTTGTCCATCTTTAATGCACCAACACTTTTCCTTCTATAAGCTTTGGAACTTGATTTTTCATCCAGAAATACACGTTTCTGTACAATTCTGTCATCTACCACTTCAGTATCATTAGATATAGATGTTTCAGTTTTTTCTATATGAGTTTTATTACGTTTTTCAACGTCCACAGCTGTCTGTGTGATCACTGTGGTTAGCTGACTATTAGTGTGTGCTGAATTCGAGCTACCGGGTTCTTGTACTTCAGGAGAACCACATCCAATGGCAACAGCATGACTTTTGGTTAAATCCATGTTTTGTTCCTCCACTGAACAAGAAATCATCCTGTCTTCAGAAAAGATAGATGTGGAACTTCCTAAACTTTTCCTCGGTGGCTCAGGTAGTTTAGAATTCTCTCCAGGTTCACATATCAGTGTATGACTAGTAGTGGTAGTAATATGATTTTTCACAAGTGCTTGTCTTTCTGGTAAAAATAAAGGTTTTGTGGCCAAAAACAAAGGTTGCTCACATGAAACTATATTTCTATTATTTCCTAGTGCCATTTGTTTATTTCTTTCAAGATCTCTCCCAGAGAAGATTGTATTTTGAGTTTTCGCTATGTTCTGGTTATATCCAATTGACTGAGAAGAATTGTTATCAAAATGGGATGACATCTTCAAAACATGAGGTTTCTCTTGGTTCCAGGTGGTAGTTACAATGTTTTCAGATGCCACATTTGGTTGTGGGGATGGTTCAATGTGATTGTTAGTCAGGTCCCCCCATATATCTGAAAGCCTTTTGTTGGAAGAGTGAGATTTATTTGTATCTTTCAGTGCTAGATTATAAGATCCAAGAGGAGTTTGACTTCCTACTTTACCCGTGTGACATTTAGTCAAATCCATATCTTCATCTGTAAAGAGTTCAGTCTTCCTATCAGTCAATGGAAGAGATGAAGAATTTGCTAGGTTCTGCTGTAATCTTTTCTTAGGTATATGAAGACCTGAGCTACAATTTACATCCATTTTCCTATTCTCAGCCACAGGTGTGCAGTTTTGGAGCACTTTTTCTCTTTCAGATATTGGTGTAGCTGCTTTCTGTACATTTGCCTTATCTTGCTTAAAAATTTGATTATCTATGGCAACTGTGTGACTTTTGGTAATATCCATGCTATCTTCTCCAGAATAAATAGTTTTTTCTATAAGAGAGGTGGCATCTGAATTGGGACACATTTTAGAATAAATACTATCATGCTTTAATACATTTTTCTCTTTTCTCATACTTGAGTGACACTTGGTCAGTTCCATGGCATCATTACAATTGGAATAAAAAAGTGTATTGTAATCTTGAATAGTTGAACCGGAACTTATTGATTCTGAGGTTACGGGCAAATTTTTGACATCTTGGTTAGAGGTCTGTGTGCCTGTCTGGGATTCTGCTCCTGCAATATAACCTCTGGTAATATGTATTTCATTTTCAGGGCTTAAGGTAGAATCTTGAAACACAGTATTCAGTTTATTCTTAAATATTTTCTCGTTGCCTTGAGATTTATCTCCACAACTTGTAACATCCATTCTGACATTCTGATTTTCATTTTCTATTTCTGATAAATGATCTGCAGTGGGTAAAATCCGTATAGTGTGGTTAGTTGTCATGTCCATAACTTCACTGTCATAAATTGTAATATCATCACCTTTAACTTCCTTTAAACTGGTCTCATAGGATATAGGAACCAAAGTCTGAATATTAGCTGTATGACATTGGGTAAAGTTCATCACATCATCTTGTTCTCTAAAGATTCTAGTCCTATTACTGTCATTCTCATCAACATTCAGAGATACATGCATTTGATGCATAGAAGAAGCATTATTTGATTCTGTGGCATGAACAGAAGGCTCACAATTTTCTTTATCCGAATCTTTAGAAGGAGAAGCATTAGATTTTCCCATTTTCAATTTTTTTATAAAGTCATTAAAATTTATTTTCTTTTCTGAAGATGTGTCTTGATCCATGGAAACATTTAGTTCGCTCTTTATTTTTGAATCTTCAGCGTGGAGCTTTAAACTAGCCAGAAATGATTTAGTATCTATTGTGGCGGGTTTTTCACTTTGGGCACAGTTTAAGAAGTCTTTGGTAATCATCACGGTGTGACTTGCTGTCAGGTCCATCTGATTTTCATCTAAAAAGATGACTGTCTGGTCATTTCCAGATTTACTTTCGCGGTTGTGTTCTATATTTGAGAACTATAATGAAAACATAACAAGAGATCAAACCAAATGCAAACTTATTTTGAGGTATTACATACATATAACGTATACATAAGTACTTCT
>PVJH01049982.1:0-10070 GCA_004026705.1 Nesogale talazaci | reverse complement strand
AACAAAATTAAAAGTGCCCCCCACACACACATACACCGCAATGACAAAAATACATCTGAGATAAACCCCAATATGAACAACAGCAAAAACCACAGAAAATGTTTTTTGTTTTGTTTTGTTTTGGGGGGGAGGGGAATCACTGCCCTCTGGTGGGAGTAGGAGGCCCAGCCTTGCTCCTAGAGAGCTGCTGCTGGAGTTGAACCGCCAACCCAATGGGCCGCAGTCCCGCACACAACCACGATGCCACCGGGGCTCAGACCCCAGAAAATGTTTAAAACCAGATCAGGCCCTACGTGCATCAGAGGGGGATTAGACCGTTCAGTCGGGTTTATCACTTTAATCTCCTCTCCTCATCTCTCCAATGCACTGTTTGGTAACTGGTTTCTCTGCATCCCTCTATTATGGACAGAGGAAAATCACTGGAGGCTTAGCTCCTATGTAGATCTCACAAGTGTATTTTGGCTTCCACTGTCATCCATAGCTTTCTGCAAACCATATTCTCATACTAGTCCCTCCTTCGGTTTTGGATGATATGATGATTTACAGTCCTTCAGTCACGATGTTGGTGCCTCCTTTCACTTGGACTTAGTTGACATTTCACTTAGATGGATGCTTGTTTATTTTATTTTATTTTTTTTGTTTTTGTTTTTGGGGTGGATGCTTGTTTAGAAACAAGCTTTTAAGACCCCAGATAACAATTTCATCTGATAGCCGGGCACCATCTAATTCCTTCTCTACACTTTTTTATAACACCCATTTCTTCTGTTTTCTCTTCCTGAGAGTAAGTATTGAGCAGGGCCATGAAGTGAGAACTAATTGTTCTTAACTTGGAGCTGGGATTGAATGCTAGTCCCAAACCTATTGCTGAATCGATGTCTTTGTTTTTAATCTATCTTTGACTCCGTTTAGAGACCTCCCTGCTAATTTATGCTTTCTTATTGATCACCTCCCTGGGGCACTAGCCTGATTTTTGTCTCCATGGGATTGCCTACTCTGGATGCTTTATATAATGGAATCATACAGTGCGTTCCCTCTTGGGTCTGACTTCTTTCACTTTGGTTGGTGCTTAAAGGGTCCATGCGCGCCGCAGTAAGGGTCGGCACTTGATTCCTTCTTAAGGATCTGTCTTTGTATGTGTAGACCACATTTTTCACTTGTCCATTCAGCAGTTACCTCAGAGGCAAAAATGGCAAGCCTTTCGGGCTGAGCCCCAGTGGCGTAGTGGTTGTGCACGGGACTGAGGCCCACTGGGTTAGAGGTTCAAATCCAGCAGCAGCAGCTCTCCAGAAGCAAGGCTGGTCCTCCCACTCCCACCACCAGAGGGCAGTTTGATGCCCACCCCCCAAAAAAAAATTGTCAAAAATGGCAAGCCTTCCTCTCACATACTTTGGACATGTTATAAGGAGAGGCCTGTCCCTGTAAAAGGACAACGTGCTTGGTAAAGTGGATGTGAACGCAGCGTGACGGCCTGGAGCAGGGAGTCAGTGGAAGGGTCTGAGGGTCCAGCCCCAATTGCCAATTTGGTAAAGTGGATGTGAACGCAGCGTGACGGCCTGGAGCAGGGAGTCAGTGGAAGGGTCTGAGGGTCCAGCCCCAATTCCGTCCCTCCCCCCAGAAGAATTTACTTTAGAGGACAGCACTGAAGTTGCAGCTCGGGGAGAGGGATATGTCTGACCCGAACCAATGAAAGGAGAGGAAGAGAGAAGGGAGCACATCTTGGCCCACCTACCCTTGAGGATGATATCCCCACTCAGAATAGCCAATGCAAAGAGAGGACCATATGGCCAGTCCCACTATGAGACATGACGTTCCTAGCTGACCCAAGACCCTACGGGGACAACACTGGAGACACAAGGTCAGGATTGCACCCGGTCTGACCCCACCACACTGATGCAAAACACTAAGGGTGTGCAGCAGAGAAGCAGGGGGAACAGAGCATGGAGTTCCCAAGGGCGTGCCAAGACTTTGGAGCCAGGGCATGGCACCCCATGGAACTCAACCAGGGGACACTTCTGGAGGTCAACAAACAGACCTTGAACTATTTACAGGTTTTTCTTTTGTTGTTGCTATTATTATTATTATTATTTTACCTATTTATATATATATTTCCCTGGACATTTGTTTCTTTGTTGTTGTTGCCAATGTTTTGTTTTCTTGCTATGTCTTGGGTTTTTGTGCATATTATTATCTCTGCAGGTATATCTAAATAAGATAGGCTAGATGAACAGTCTGGAGAAGAAAACAATGAGACTGATGGTTCCAGGGGAGCATGGGAGTTGGGGAGGAGGGGAAAGGAGGTGGTATTGGTCAACCTAGGGACAAGGGAACAACAATTGATCCAAAAATCAGTGGCAAGGAAGGTGTGAGAGGCCGGATAGGGATTGATCAAGGGTAATGTAACTGAAAGAAATTACTGAAACCCAAATATTTGAAGGCTGAACATGATAGTGGGACAAGAGGAAACTAAAACCAAATAGAGGAAAGAAGTAGGAGGCAAAGGGAATTTATAGAGGTCTAAAAACAGATATATATGTATATGTATATATATTTGATGGGGAAATAGATCTATGTGCATATACTTATAGCGTTAGTATTAAGGAAGCAGGTGGACATTGGGCCTACACTCAATTACTTCCTCAGTGCAGGAACACTTTGTTCTATCAAATTAGCATTCCATGATGCCCACCTTGCTGACATGATCACTGAAGACAAATGTGAGCATAAGCAAAAGTGGTGAAGAAAGCAGATGATTCCCAGCTATCAAAAGATGTAGCGTCTGGGTTCTTAAAGGCTTGAAGGTAAACAAGCAGCCATCTAGCTCAGAAGCAACAAAGCCCACATGGAAGAAGCTCACCAGCCTGTGTGACCATGAGGAGTTGAAGGGATCAGGTATCAGGCATCAAAGAACTAAAAAAATTATATCATTGCAAATGAGGGGGAGTGCAAATCTGTAAGTAAAAGGACATCTCCTTACAGAAGGGTGACAGGGAGGAGATGAGCCAATCAAGGCACAGTGTAGCAATGATGAAACATACAACTTTCCTTTAGTTCTTAAATGCTTCCCCCCCCCACTATAATGATCCCACATTTACTTACAAATTTGGCTAGACCAAAGGATGTACACTGGTACAGATAGGAACTGGAAACATAGGGAATCCAGAACGGATGATCCCTTCAGGACCAGTGGTGAGAGTGGCGATACCAGGAGGGTGGAGGGAAGGTAGGATAGAAAGGGGGAACTGATTATAAGGTTCTCCATATAACCTCCTCTCTGGGGTACAAACAATAGGGAAGAGTGTGAAGGGAGACATTGGACAATGTATAATAGGACAAAATAATAACAATTTATAAATCATCAAGGGTTCATGAGGGAGGAAGGATGAAGAAAGAGGTGGGGAAATGAGCTAATACCAAGAGCTTAAGTAGAAAGCAAAGGTTTTGAGAATGATGGTGGCAACAAGTGAACCAAGGTGCTTGGCATACAATGGGTGGATGGATGGATTGTGATAAGAGTTGTCTGAACCCCAGTAAAATGATTTTTAAATAAAGAAATAAAGTGGAGGGTCAGTGGAAAACTGACCCTTGATGAGACAGACGACTGTCACAACGGGGTCAAATGTAACAATCGTGAGGATGGCAAAGAATCAGGCAATGTTTTGTTGTGCTACAACACCTAACACCCACCACACAGCACTCTGCCAGTCACAGACCTGGGAATGGCCAGTCCTTTCCCCTAGAACACACAGGGGTGGTACCCTCCTCATGAATTTGCTAAGAGTTCAGTATGCCCTAATTACTCATTCTGAATGTTGGTCTTCTTGAGTCTGCAAAATTGGCAAGAGAACGGAAAACAGATTTTTCAGGCTTGGGAGAAATCCCACCATTCACGAAGTGCAAGCTGAGGATATTTCAAGCAGCTCTAAACTACACACCACCATATGATGATTATTTTCATGATCCAAAAATATGTGCAGAAATCCTTGTCGAACACACCACTCTGACATAGATGCTTCACAAAGCACGGGAGGAAATGCAGGCTACAGGGCTGAGGCACCGCACCTGGGGCAGCCAGAAACCAGTGTGGGACAGAGATGGAGTCAGTGTCTCTCTGGGGACCTGCCTCCCTCCCATGCTCCCAACCACTGACCAGCAGGCACAGGTCTTCCCCACCAGGAAGGGTGTCCCATGGCACGTGAATTACTTCACGGATAAAAGTTGATCCCAACGGGGAAAGAACCCTGTCTCAAGGGAAGCCAGCTTGTAAGTGGGCAAGAGACTTGTGAGGTAGGGTGACATGAGATGACTGGGGAGTGCACAGGCAATCAGAGAGCAGAACTAGGAGTTTTCAGGGGACGTTTTGTCAGCTGGCATGGAAGTTGGAGATGAAGGGCACAGAGGGAGAAAAGACGGACTATCATTGAGATGCCAGAAATCCAGAGTCAGCCAAAGCCTGAAGGTTACTCCCCCTAAGGTAGGCAGCTAGTTGGTGGTGCCAGACCAGACAGATGATGTGGAAACATTGTATTGCTAATGGACATAATGGCTGACTGTCAGCAAACAGCACGTTCTGCCACGGTGAGTCACGAGAAAGGGTGGTTGGGAGAGCTGTGTTGATCATATTCCAAGCTGTGCTTCGATCTCACTGAACCCAGGCATACAGCTGCTCTCGGACTTCCACCCAGTGTGGCTGAGCTTTAAACACACACACACACACACACACACGCACACAGCCATTGAGTTAATACTGACTCATAGAGACCCTACAGGACAGGGAAGAAGTGCCCCTGTGAGTTCAGGAGACTGTAACTGTCCAGAAGAGTAAAGCCCCATCTTTCTTTCTCTGGGGTCGCTGGCTGGTGGTTTTGGACTGTTGACCTTATGGGTGTTGCAAGACCCACCTGTAGCCACTATGCCACCAGGCTTCCTTATCCCTTAATTGCACATGGTTGTTTACCTGGCTTTTCTCATCACTTTCAGTGACCTGACAGTAGCTCTGTCCAAGGTGCTATTAAGAATGCAGTGTGATGGAAAGAACAGGAGGCCCAGGAACTAGGTTCAAGACTTTGGGCTGCCAATTTCTTGTGTGTGGTGGTGGGGAGGAGTCTTTGGACAGGTACTTCCCTTCTCTGTGCCTCAATGTATTCATCTGCAAAATGGGAACTGTAAAAAACTTATCCTGCTGCAGCCCATTGGCTTGGCAGTTCAAATCCAGCAGTAGCAAGGTTAGGCCTCCCACTTCCACGTGAGCACAGTGATGCCCAAAAAACAAAAACAAAAGAAAACTTATCCTGGTCCTTCCTGAGTGAGGAACAAATAAGATATATGTACCAAATCATTACACAAGTGGCTTTTGAACATGATTCTAGTGGCTGTGTGGAAAACGGAGAGGAGACTGTTAACAGAGGAGCTCTGGGAGTGCAGTGGGTAAGCACCAAATTGGAAGGTCAGCCGTTAAAATCCACCAGCTGCTCAGCAGGAAAAATATTGCAAGCTGTATGATAGTCTGCTTCCATGGATTACTGCCTTGGGAACTGTCTGGGCCAGTCCTATTCTGTCCTGTCAGGATACCAGGACAACAATAGGTTTCAGTGGGGTTTTCCCCACTTGCTGGCAGGACTAGGATTCTCTTTGGGCATCATTAAAAGACAGAGGGTGGCCCAAATGGCTTCTCGGTTTCCTTTCCATTCTGGCATCCAGCGAAGTATAAAACTCGTCAGATGGAGCCCCGCAAGGGGGTGGAGTGCTGTCCGTGGTCCTGAAGTGTACTGAGCAGGTGAGCTCTCTGGTTCAAACTCACCTGCTGCACGCAAAGGGAGAAAGATAAAGCTTTCTGCTCCTGTAAAGAATTACTAGGCTGGGCTGAGTCCCGGTGGCATAGTGGTTGTGCGCGGGACCGCGGCCCACTGGGACGGAGGTTCAATTCCAGCAGTGGGGCTGGGCCTCCTACTCCCACCGCCGGAGAGCAGTGATGCCCAAAAAGAAAAAAGAAAAAAAAAGGGAGAATGACTTCCTTCAGATCTATTCAAATTGTTCAATGTGTTCATGGTTCATTCTTTTCCACGCTGAGTAGTAACCCACTATGTAAATATTATCACCATGTAACTATTCACCTTTCGAAGTACAAGACACTTGGGTTTGTACACTGTGTAATGATCTAATTTGATCTTTAAAAGTAATTTCCAGAGAGACAGGTCAAGGGTTCTTAAGCCACAGTGGGTCTGAGGTTGAGACTGGGCCTGCAATTTTTTTTAAGGTCTAGGCAATTCTAATTAAGGAACCATTGAGACACATGGTTGTGTTGCAGTTGTACAGATGAGGAAATTAGTGCTCAGCAAAGAAAAAGTGATCTGTTTAAGGTTGCATGGTGAGGGGGAACCACGCTGTCACACTAGAGCTCCTGGGAAAAGAGCTTTACCACCAGCTCTCCTGGCTCTGGGAGACCTAATCCTTTAAAATCAAGAGTCTACACATGGTGGGCTGAGCCCCGGTGGTATAGTGGCTGTGCGCGGGACTGCGGCCCACTGGGTTGGAGGTTCAAATCCAGCAGCAGCTCTCCAGGAGCAAGGCTGGGCCTCCTACTCCCACCACCAGAGGGCAGTGATGCACCCCCCAAAAAAGAGTTACACATGCAAAGAGCAACAGAAGGCTAAGAGTCAAGTCTCCGAAAGCAAAGAGAGTGGTCAGTAATGTCAGAGGCTAAAGAGGATGTGGCCAGTGGGAGAACTGGGGATGCCCGACTCATGTGTCTGTGGTACCCAGGTCTGGCATTAGAGGAAGATGAAGGCACAGTCCTGGCATGCAGCAGGGCACTCTCTCAGGAAACCCAGCCAGCTGGAAGGAGTTACGGATTGAGGCTCAGCCAAAATCACTCCTTCAAAGACCAGCCTGAGCTAAAACTATAATGAAACATCTGGACCTGTGGGAGGGGATGCCAACAGAGGCCAAGTAGGTACAAGTCTCACAAACGAAGCTCAGGTTACAGTTTCAGCTAAGTTATTCATAAAATGCACACTATACGTCACTCTAGAATGCCATTATCCCTGTATTGGATTACTCAGACTTTTTGCCTCATTTATTTCTGTTCAGTGTCTGTTGCCTTTGGGTTACGGCTTCTTCTGTTTTGTTTTGGTTTTTTGGGGGGCATCACTGCCCTCTGGTGGGAGTGGAAGGCCCTGTCTTGCTCCTGGAGAGCTACCGCTGGACTTGAACCGCCAAGCCAGCGGGCCGCAGTCCGGCACTCAACCACTACGCCACCGCCACCGGGGCTCAGCCCTGGGTTACTGCTTCTATTGTGAAATGGAAAGAGAAAAAGGTAGGGCTTTTTACGACTTTTAGTAATTCTGGGTAGCATGGTTAAAATGAGATTGGAACTATAACCTTTCATAAGTCAAAATCTTCCAATTACCTGCAGTCATTTAAGTTCCACATTAGAATTGCCTGAGAACTATAGCCTAGAGGTAATAATCTTAAAATAATTAACGTCAGCTATGTTCTCTCCCAAGGAAGCATTTAGGCAGCAGTTCTCAACCTGTGGATCCCAACCCCTTTAGGGATCAAACAACCCTTTCACAGGGGTCTCCCAATTCATAACAGTACCAAAATTATCATTATGAAGTTGCAAAAAAAATAATTTCATGGTTTTTGGGGGGTCACCACAACATGAGGAACTGTATTAAAGGGTCACGACATTAGGAAGGTTGAGAACCACTGGCTGAGAGACTTGGGCCAGGCTGTGGCAGGCAGATTCCTGCAATCCCAAATTCAAACCAAACTCATCTTCTGTTTGTGGAGGATGCAGATCAGTGTCCTTTTATCTGAATGAAGAAAATGAAAGGAACCCATAATGGACCAACTTACAAAGTACCTTCAGATGCATCAGCTAGCTCAATCTCTCACGACTTCAGGGCGGGAGGTGGTGTTATCCCCATCTGCTCAGTAAGCAGCAGAAACTGCCATTCAGTCCCATCTCCCCTGACTCTTGACTTGAGTGTCCTTTCAATTACAAACCAACTTGCTAACTGGTTATTGGCCAAAACTGTTCTGGGCCCACTTAACCCTATTTAATGATTGCATGGGAATCAGTGAGACTGGAGAATGTCATTCCTCGAAGGAGTGAAATTGTGTAGTGAGGGGAAAGGATGGATGCTTGCTCTGGACTTTGTTTGCTGGTAACTTTGTGCAGAGCACTACCCTGGAACTCAGTTTCTGAACTCTACAATGGGCCTAAAGGACCCCTGGAAGAGTGGCTAGAAGCAGAGCGGTCTATGCAAAATGGCAAGGATTGTTTAGTAGTGCTTCAACAGTTAGTCACCAGGATTTGAACCCTCTGTCCTTGACTTCACCAGGTCTTTAAAAGGAGCCTAACTCTCTCTAACTCAAGTCTTGGTCTCTGATGAGATAGCAAAGAGAGAGGCCGTGGCAAGGTGTGGCCATCTTCCATGACACCAAAGCTATGGTCCAGGGCCATGCACCAAAGCCCCAGAGAGCTCTTTCCCTGCTCCTCTCACAGTGTGTCTCAGATCACATTTAACTCCATGAAGTGACAGAGCATCCTTAGACCTGTCCTGGAACCATCTCCATTACATTCCAGAATCAGAGATGGCTGCCAATCTGGAATTCTGAACAGGGCCAGTTGAAAAGGGTTCCTTGCTCTCTGTCCAAAGGCCTACTCACATTCTGAATGTTAGGCTCCAAGGTCAAGACAGAGGATAGACCCCACATCAATCACCTCCCAGCGCTTGCTTAGGCTTCATCATTCCGGACATGATACTTTGACATACATGCCCTTCTCCAACCTGGGCAATAGAGAACAGTCACCGGGGTCCTTCCCCAGTCCTAGCCTTTAATCTGTTCTCACGGAGCAATTTTTGTTCAAACAGCCGGATCCCATCTCCTCTGAGTGTCAGGCAACCTGAGATGTCAAATGGCTCAAAACAAACCAACCCACTACCATCAAGAAGATTCTGATTCGTACAAACAGTACAGGATAGCGTACTGCAGGTCTCTGACCTGTGGGTCTCCAAGCCTATGGCTCTTTACTGGAGCAGAAAACCTCCTCTTACTCCTTGAAGAGAGATTGGTGAGTTCTAACTGCTGACAGTGCAGTTAGCCAGCCAAGGCTCAACCCTCTGTGCCACCAGGACTCCTGTCAAATGCCGACGGGGCCATTTAAAGTGGGTAGTATGAGGGGAACATGGTGGGGACTTTGGTGAAGTTGAGAGGATACTTCTCCTACAAATGCTGTCAGCGTTCTTTAGGGGCGGCTTGGCTCTGCCTACGGTGGCCACCCCAGCTTTTTCCATTTTAAGAAGTAACCCTAAATCTAGTTTCTTCTTAGATAAAACCTTCTGGTCCAAAAACGTTCACTTAAAAATATTTTTTTTAATATATATATTTTTTTCTGGTGAGCATCACTGCCTCTGGTGGTCAAGGGCGCTACCCATCCGCCACTGGATTTGAACCGCCAAGCCTGCGGGCTGCAGTTCTGCACTCAACCACTTACGCCACGGGGGTTCAGCCCCACTTTAAAATATTTTAAGACAACAGCTCTCAAAAAAAAAAACAAACACCAAAAACCCAAGTCTGCACAACTTCGCCACTCATTTGTGGTTTGTGGTCCTCACCTGCTTCGGGCTTTGCAGTGCAGGCCAGGAGCTGCGTTCATTCTCCGTGCTTCCTTTAGAGGCCAGCCCTGCCCCCTTTCCTCCCCACTTTGCTGCAACACACGTTCTTTACCTACTTTGCCTTTCCACCCCGGGGATTTCGGACATTCCACATGGCCTCCCACCCTGGGCACCCCCAGTGGCGGGAGAGGGGCGCTCAGGAGAGGGCCCGTGGGAGAGCTGCTCTCTGATGAAGTCCCATAAACCCCATTAAGTGCGGAGCCAGCTGAGGTTGAAGACAAAGCTTCGCCCTGGGAGCTTTAGTTTTGACCGGAGAAGCAGGGCAGTGTCTCACCCGGGTCTCTCACTCCCCACAAGCCAGCGGGATTCCCTCCCAGAAAACCCGAACCTCCCGGTAAAAAGAAGGGAGAAGGGAGGCCAGGGTCAAGGGCGGTGACAGAACTTGGT
>PVJH01049981.1:0-10046 GCA_004026705.1 Nesogale talazaci | reverse complement strand
GATTAGGTTTATGGGCGACTGGCTTCATTGTGCTTCTATATTGGATCAATTATGCGATCGGGCAGATTGTTTCAATCCACTTACCTAATGTGCCTGCCAGCCCTCTCGGCGAGTTTAATGACAACCAAACCTGGAGCAGCTCAGGGTAAAAGAACAGGCTCTGGCTTGGGTGTCAGGCTTTGATTTGAACTGACGAGCTGTGCCACGTGGGAGACAGATTTACCCAGTTGAGAGAGCCGTTGTGTGCTCATTCCCACCAGTGATGTGCGCAGAAGGGAGAGAAGGCAGGGTTCCCAAGATGGTGCCCAGAAAGTGAGACTTCCACCCAAGCCTGAGCCATAGGGAGGATTAGCTATGAGGGGACAGAGAGGCGGGGAGGAGGCAGGCAGAGGGAACAGCATGTGAGAATGCCCACGGGTGACAGAAAACAAGGCACATTAGGAGATATAAAAAGCTGGGCCCAATTGAAGTGCGGGATGCAAATGGGTAGTGATGAGGGATGAGGCAGGACAAGTGGACAGAGCCGGACCTGTGGAAGACATACCAAGGAGACACACCAGGAGACTGTGCAGTCTGGTAACGTAGGGGCCTCATGCCCCACCATGCCACTGGCCAGCTGGCCTGAGCTTCCTTTCTTTCCCCCCGCAGAACAGTTGGGGACGTGGTTTTTCCCTTGACTGGTAACTCCACCGGGAGCTTTCGCTAACAATCATTTAAATGGGCCTTTCCTCTGAACTGAAAGGGCTGATGGGTGGCCAATGAACCACAGGCTGGGAGGATAAAAACTGCGCCAATCACATCACCCGAGACAGACAGTTTTTAGACACAGAAGGGCAACTGGGTGGGGATGAACGTTGGTCTTGTGTTAGGCTCAAAGGACCCTGCCTGAGACTTTTAAGAAAAGAAACAAGTGCCCGTCTCCTACAAAGCTGCTGTGGGTTTGTACAAGTTTGGGCCCGCTTAAATCAACAGTAATAGGAGCAGCATGATCAGTCCCTCCTCTGAGTCTGCTCTGGATCAACATGGACTCATAACTGTTACACCAGTATAACTGAGATCTCTTTTAAGATCTTTTTTGAGTAAGAGGAGATAACTACATAGTAGGCAATTTTTAAAAGAAATGTTGCCCTTCAATGTATAATTTAGTGATTTCTTTTTAACACAGCATCACTTTGTTCTAGGCAGCAGCAGCTTAATATTCAAATATTTGTCACCAAGTAGGAAACGTAAGCATCTAGCTTGTTGATTTTGAGAGAGGATGATTTCAGAGTTTACTGCCTGTTCTTTAGCTTTGGCAGCACTGTGGGTCTTTGGGTGTGGGGACGCCGCTCCTCTTCCTGGCACAAACTGTATCATAACCAAAAGACTTATTTAAATAGATTAAACACTGACCACCCGGTCCACTCCCCTCCAGGTGCTTATGCAAGAGCAAGGCAAGCACACGGCCAGCAGGGACCTGCACAGCAGAGCTCACAGGCGCTTTATTCATATTGCTGAGACCTGGAAGCACGCTGGAGGCCCATCAATGCGTGAGTGAACCCAGTGCAGCACAGCCACACAGGGAATATCCCTCAGTCACGGCTATGAATGAACCACTTGAAGAGAAAGGGAAAGTAGGTGAGAGGTTACCAGAGGATGGGGAACGAGTGCTTCATGAGTACAGAGCTTGTGTGTGGGATGGAAGGTTCTGGAAATAGATTGTGGCGGTGGCTGTGTCACGCTGTGTTTAAATGACGTCACGCACCCGATACTTGAAAATGGTTAGAATGGCAAATGGCACGTGATAGGTGTGTGACGTTCAATAGCTATTTAATAGCATGCTTTGCTTTTTAAAAGAAAGGAAACACTGGTACGGCCACAAGGATGAATCACAAGATAATTAGGCAGTGTGAAAGAGGCTAGGCATCTGCACAATCCAAGCTGTTTGGTCTTATTTATGAAAAAAATCCCAGAACAGGCAAGCCAAAGGGACAGTGATAGAAAGCTGAGTCATGGTTTTCTCAGGGTAGGGATGGGCAAAGGCCGGAGGGCGGGATCTTAAAGGAATGATGAACAACTTTGAAGGTGAAGGATATGTCTGCCATCCTGATTGCAGTGAAAAGCCTCGCCCCCGGGCCACTGCCACTATGCTCATTCGACTCACAGAGACCCGAAACGGAGCTTCCGAGGCTCTCTGTCCTTGCAGGAGCAGACGGCCTCATCTTTCCGAGTCTGAACCACTGCCTTGCCGTTGGCAGTCCAACAGGGACCCACCAGTCCCACCAGGATTGCATAGAGATCCCAGAACATGGTGCTCTGAAGTGCGTGCTGCTTCTTGTATGTCAATGCACCTCAACAAAGCTAAGAACGAACTTACAGTGACTCGTGGGGGCGCACAGGATGCCTGGGAGTTAGTTGGCACAACCTGAATGGTTCTGTCCAAGCTCGGCAAGCTCCTGGAAAGAGAGTGCCTTCCCCAGCGTTCCCACGGCCCCAAGCAAGCAAGCCCTGAGCCTAACTCAAAGCAGCAGGTCAGAGCGTTTCACTGGGAGACAGTCTCCACCCAACAACCCACTGGCCAGGTGATAGGGAGCTGCAGCTGCAGAGAACACATGGAAGAAACCACCAGGAAGCCAGGGAGTGAAAGACAGGGGACCCTCAAGGCGAGAAGCCGGGTGTGTGTGTTTAGGGAGGTGCGGGGTGGAGTGGGCTGGGGTCAGGCAGGAAGGAGTTGTCCTCTCTGGGGAGTTAGGACTTTTCGCTCCTCCTTCAGGAGAGGCAAAGGCATTTTCTAGGTAGGCAAGAGAAGCGTTTGAAATATAAGGGGAAAATCTGTTGAGCCCTAAGGAGGGGCAGCTGGTAATAAAGCCAAGTTTAGGATGCTGGTTCTGGAGGTAGTGCCAACCTGAACCCATCGTAAAGGATGACATATAGACCTGGAACTATTTGGAAGGAAGGAAGGAAGGAAGGAAGGAAGGAAGGAAGGAAGGAAGAAAGAAAATGCGGTCCTTTGACAGTACCCAGAAGTACTGACTCATGGTAATGATGAAATTCCTTATTGCCAAACCTTTATGAAATGTGCTATTTGAAATACAGAAATCCTGTCCGTTGAATGGATTTTTCTTGTGCTTTGACTTTAAAGATATTGAATATTTGCGAGCCTCTTCTATAATTGTGGACCACCATTTATCAACCATACACATAATGCAGGAACGCTACTGAAATGATCCACATCTGACACGTATTTGGAGATGTATGCTCTCGGACGGCAAGCATCGTGCAACTTGTTTGGAACAGTACTCTTGCCAGTACCATGCACACGAGAGGAGTACCAACTTATAGCAGGAAGGAAAATTCCCCAACATGCTACTTCAGGAGTATATCATTTGAGTGTGACACGTAATTATCGGTTTGACTTGGGGGGAGTCGCGTGGTGGCTATGCACCTCATCTCTGAAGAAACCGGGCCCTCTGCTTCACAGAGGCAGCCCTGGTGGCGGAGTGGGTATGTGTTGGGTTTTCATGCAAGGGTTCAGCATTTCAAAATGACCAGCTGTTCCATGGGAAAAAGGTGAGGCTTCCTACTCCCACGGAGTTAGTCTTGGGAACTCACAGGGCAGTTCTTCCCTCTCCTATAGGGGTGGCTGTGAGTCACATGAACTCCATGGCGGTGAGTTTGGCTTGGGGTTCACCCCCCTGGTAGTGTTGTTACAGGAGTCGATAACTGCCGCAGTTCTTTGGACACTACAGTTCCCTGTAATGCGGGAAGATCCCACCAAAGTATGGTAAGAATGGAACAGTATCTCACTCGGCTTATAAGCATCATGTTCATATACAGAAAAATATCTTTGGCTGACTCACAGAGACCCTGAGGGACAGTGCAGACTGCCTTCTAGGAGGTGAGCTTTCTGGAGGAGCCTGGCAGCACCGTAAGTAAAGCACTCCGCCAGCTGCTAACGGAAGAGTCTGCAGTTCAAATCCATCAGTCGCGCAGCAGGAGGAAGTTGTCTACATCCCTGAGAGGTATAAGATTGCTCTGCGTTGGCGTCAATGCCACATCCAGGCCTGGGTCCGGGTTTCGGGCGTAATCTTCACTGAAACGGAAGGCCACGTCTTTCTCCTGGGGAGAGGTTGGTGGTGGCTTTGCATCGCCAAGCTTTGGGTTGGCCGCAGAGCATGTAACCACTGCGCCACCAGAGCGCCTCTGTAGAGCGGCCCGTGTCTCTGTGCCTGCCCTATGCATGACTCACGCAGGGCCCAGGGTGAGGCGGACACGTGAACATCAGCTCCTGGCCTGCTGTGCGGCGGGCTCGTGATGCGGGTATTTGGTCATCTAAGCCTCATCAGAATGCAGCACAGGGTAGGGTCACAGGGGCTCAGGAAAAACATAGGCTGTGGTGTTGGGCACACTGTCTACCCAGATGAATGAGCAATAAGTTACACAAAGGATCCCTACAAGGAAAAGGCTGAGGTAATTGCCTCATGACATTAGCAAATGATTTCAACACATAAGTGGGGGGGGGGGAGGGACAGGCAGGAATTCGCATGGTCTGAAAGCCTGCACCAGGCCACGGGCACTCTCCAGCTTAGAGAACTTCAATGTTCCAATCCGCACGATGGAGACGGGTGGCTATTTCCACCGGCAAACTTTAGATTGCTTGGAACTCTTATCACTGAGAATGATTTATGAACAGAAGACACACGATTTCCCATGCCAACCTTTACCATAGTTTCTAGACTACATGATCCTATAAATGAGGCCAAGGTTTAGGACCTATTTTACTCCTGTGATGAGCTGTACATTTTTATCCATTGGGTCATTCTGACGAGTATGTATCACATGCCTCCCTCAGCAGCTCCCCTAGAGGCCCGGTTCTGATACCCAAGCTAAGTGGCGGGAGTCACACACTCTCTGTGCTACGCCTGGGGTGCCACCCCAGGAAGTCAGGCACAGAGGCAGGCTATACTAAAATATAGAAACTCTGGGTGACCTTTGCGCTCCAGGAAGGTCCAACTCTTCTAGGAGGACAGCCCAAACGAGGCCCTTTGTAGAGCTGTTCCTTACACATCTGTGCTGCCGCTGTTGGGAGTGATGAGTTGACTCGGACTCAGGGCCCACGGGATAGAATGACAATGCCCCACTGCGTCTCCTTGCAAGAATCGATGCCAGGTCTTTCTCTCAAGGAGCCCTTGGTTGGGTTTGGAGAATCCCCCTTCTAGGGCCTAACTGTGCATGTCTGTGGCATCCCATTGCACTCAAGGTGACCCCATCTCATAGGGGCCCTGAAGACCAGGACAGAGCTGTAAATCTTTAAAGGAGTAGCAAGCCCCCTCTTAGTTACACAGAGAGTAGCTGGCAGTTTCTTTCCAACTGCCGACCTTACAGTGAGAAGCCCGATGTGTCCTCCACAGCCTTGCCAGGGCTTCCGTGATCCTCTGGGGCAGGGTAAAATTGCCTCAAAGGAGAGGGCCATGTCTTTCTTCCATGGAGCAACCGGATGGGTTCGAACCGGTGGCTTTCAGTCAGCACCCGAGCAAGGAGTCCCTGCACCACGAGAGCTGCCCTTCAAAAGAGCCTACCATGCGTGATAATGCCAACTCTCTTCACCCTCCCAGCCTCCGCATTCTCCTGGGTGGCATCCTTTAAGGACTTCCAGCAGTCAGCCAGCGCACACATGCCACGTGATGCCTGTGGACCAACGCCGGGTCAGGCTGGGGCAGATCTGGATAGACAGTGACAAGCTGTAAGAAGGGGCTCTTGGAGAGTCAGAGCGACCCTGTGAGCCTCCGGGAGAATGCAATTTGCAGCTGGAATTGTAAATAGGAATCTCGCATCAATTCCAGGCCTCCTCAAATGAAAGGCGCTCACAGAGAGCCCCTGAGACGGCTCTTCCCACGTGCCCTCTCTGGAGCACAGCATGATGCTGGCGAGGTGGGTGGTGGCTGGATGGGCAGATCACGGTCTGGTTCCGTGTGGGGGCTGTGTGAAAAGGCGCTACGCACAAGTTCTCGATCCTTCGGGGATGAGAACCCCTCTTGACAAGGCCAAGTCAGGGCTTTCTGATTGTGTCTCAGAATTTCCCCAGAACAGAACGAGGAAACATCTACTGCGCTACCGTGCTCTGCAGAAGATAGATCTTAGGAGAGGGGACTGCGTGTTTTCATCTTGAAATCATAAAACACTTAAGGTGACCAAGAAGATTATGCCCTCTTCAGGACTGTGGCTAAGAGTAGAAAAACCGTGCTGAGAAAGATGGGGCACTGTGGTGCGTTCTGAAGGACGAAGGGCTCATTCCCGTCTCAGAACAATTCACAATGCCTCCTGATTTGAGGAACTTCTGATTTGAGAAGCAGTCATGGAACAGGACAAGGGCCATACCCTTTTACTCTGTTTATTCACGCTGTATGCTGAGCGGGTCATCGGAGCAGCTGGACGAGCTGAGGAGGAACGCTGCATCGGGACCAGAGGAAGGCTCAGGAGCAGGCTGAGATAACAGATGACAAAACCTAACTGGCTCAAAGGACCTGAAGCACTTGCTGGTGAGGATTCAAGACGGCAGCCTTGGCTATGAATTAAACGTCAAGGAAATCCCAACATCATGTTGCGTGCAGACAAGAGCGCAGGTGTCAAGGATTTCACCTTGCGGGGTTCCACCAAGAGGCTCATGGAAGCAGCAGTCAAGTAAGCAAACAGTGGTCCTGCCCCGGGCAGAGCTGCCCGACACCCCTTTGAAGTGCTGAAGAGGGCAGCGGTGGGCCTGCCCCACACCAAGGTACTTTCATTGGTCTTGTAGGCATGTGAAAACTGAGTCAGACAGACTGAAGAGGAACTGAGGCATCTCAGCCAACAATAGGAGGTAAACCACACCACGCCTGAGCGAAAAATGAACCAGCCTGGTGTTGGAAAAAGACCAGGCAGGATGTGCCGGGAAGTGAGGGGAGCCAGACTCCGCCTCAGGCCCTCTGGATATGTTATCAAGAAGGAGAAGAACGTCATGCTTTATAAAACAAAGGACCAGGGGGAAGTGGCAGACCCTCAACAAGAAGGGCTGGCACAGTGGCTGCGACAAGGGGCTGGACCACAGCGAACGGGAGAGAAGATGGAGCTGAACCAAGCAGGGTGGACTGAAGGGGCTCAACACTGCCCACAGCAGGTTCCATTCAGCAGGGAACAGCCAGGATTTGTTTCTTCCCCTCGGGCAGCGACTTCTGTCGAAGGGGGTAAAAATGGCTTCCATTCCTTCTGAGTATTCCCAAGATCCTTTGCCGGACTCTCCCATTTAACCTGAGGCCATGAGCACAGATGATCATAGATCGCTGCGTTTCTTTAATTCAGCTGCGGAGAGAATTGTTTGTGGGAGTCACATGTCACGGGGCTTCCTACCCTTCGCCACTGAATACAATTGAGCCCTCAGCTGCAGGGCAGGGGGACCTGGGCCAACGGGGACGAGCTGCTGAGAGCCCCCTTTGTCAATCGGACCAATTCGCTGCACGAATGTGGAAGGGAAGCCGTCCAAGACTTCGAGTGAGTGGGCTTCAAGTATGCAGCAGTGGAGACACAGACTGTCTTGTTGTGGTGGTCTGCTAGAGGAATCCTCTGGTGATGTTTTGAGAGACACTTGAAAGCACAGAGCTATTTCTCTTTCAAACATATTGACACCACATATGTGAGGGGTGGGGCGGGGGAGCACACAGTTAATAAGCCCACAGTACACCCCAATGCGCTGACATATTTGCCAAAATATGCCTTGGCGAAAACTCTGACTGTGAACCGGGATCTGCCAAAAGCCGCGAGGAGAAGTCAGGCCCGCAACGCAAACCCTCCCTAGCACTTCCTGACGGCACGACCAGCAGCGTGGACCAAAAAGGGACGTGGAAAGAGAAAACCTGTTCTGAGAGATAGCTTCACCAAGAGCCTGACAGTAAAGAGAAAGACATGCATTAAGAGGGGTTTGGAAATAGATTCAGTCTGCTTAGTCTCAGAGGTCTACATCAAGGTCCCGTGGGAGGATTTCATGCCCAAAATAGTGAGCTTGTTTTTTTGTTTTTTAAAAAAACCACCCTTTGCTGAGCATCTGAATAAATACAACCACTAAAGGCTGTCAAGGCTGCAGTCTCAAATGCCGATGTAACTCGTAAACTGGCTGTCGGTGAGGCCGAAGTCCACTCCCGGAGCGTGGGGAGTGCAGGAAGGCAGCTCCCGCCACGGCGCTCAGGAGCCCGTCAAGTAAAACTGGAAACCTCTAACAAGCACATAAATGCATACAAAATATAGGACCCCCTCACACACTTTAGTAAGTTTCAAATCTACTCCTATCCTAAATAATGCACAAAACATCCCAAGTCCACTTAGTCCGATGACTGTGGCAGAGACAAAGCATCAGAGGAAGACAATGGATTTAAAGAACATGGGAGTCTGTGGTCATGTATTTGAGGCCCTAGACTGGCTTATATAAGTTGGGGGAGGGACGCGGGGGCGGGGGGGGGGATCACATACATAAATGCTGGAGGTTCACGAGGAAGGGAAAATGCTTTAAAATAGCTCCTAAGTTGTCTGCATGTTGTGATGACGTGACAATCAGAACCTGTCCCCTTCAGTGGCTCCCAGTCACTGCTGCTGAGGCAGAGAGTTCAGCTCCGACCTCAGGAAAGGGAGCACAGAGTTTATTTCAGGCACAACAAAGAGACACAGGCGGAGAGAGAAGGTCCCAGGAAACCTACCTGGAGGCGTGCAGGCATCTGCAGGAGACTGGACAAACGTGGACCGCCTTTTGGTTGGCATGGGCAGGGCCATTTTCTGCTCTTTATGCTTTGCAAGTGCGGCTTGAACGGCTTCTGTGTGGATGTCTGAAAAGGCAAACATTGGCACTTGTTAGTTAGCTCCTGGCTCTGACCACTGCTGTGACTGTGGATTAGACGGCCACAACCTCAACACTGGTGAGAACTTAAGAATGTGCTTACGGGCTGAGCCCCGGTGGCGTAGCGGTTGTGCGCGGGACTGCGGCCCACTGGGACGGAGGTTCAATTCCAGCAGTGGGGCTGGGCCTCCTACTCCCACCACCGGAGAGCAGTGATGCCCCCCCCACCCCCACCAAAAAAAAAGAATGTGCTTACATGACTTCTACTGATTGTTTCAGACCAGTTTAAAAACAAACAAGCAAACTGAAATGAAAACTACAGACCAAAAACTCAAGGACATAACAGACCGGACATGTGTTGACAGTGCAGGTGGGGGGTGGGTAGTGAGGAGAGCCTCATGAGCCTAACATGCTTCTGTGCCCAAACGGGGGCCCCCCCTCTGTGTGGACCCAGTGACGGAGGGGGTGCGGCTGGGGGAGGGGAGGGGCACTGGCGGACAGTCACTATTTCTCAAGAAAGGGCACTGGAGATGGGCGGAGCCGTCTGTGAGTGCACTTGGCCGAGACCCCTCGAGTCTGTGCTACAGGAGCAGAAGGCCCGGTTGGATCTAGAAAAACATAATGGAAACATTACTGGTCTGCCGCTGGGGCCACCACCAAAGACTTTAGCCGACGGCCTGAATAGCTAACAAAAAAACCAAAACCAAAAAACCCCAAACCCACCAGGCCTTTCTTCTGAGGAACCCTGAGAAGTCAGAAGGGCCAGCCTTTTGCACAAAGCCTCTGTTGTCACCCATGGGCCCGCCTTCAGCACGGCCCTGCCATTGAGTCCACGTCGGGCTCAGTGAGGGGACGCTAGAACTGCTCCAGAGGGTTCCAGGGCTGGGCACCCTGATGGGAGGAGCCGGGGGGGGGGGCGCTCAGTGAACAGCAGCACCCAACGCCTCCCCCGCCATCCCCAAGGGATGAAGATCTCCATGGAGACTCACAGGGCTGGGTCTCCTCGGACCTCCAGGATTGCCAGGATCAGAATCGACTAGAGGACAATAGGGTTTGAGTTTCGTTTTTTAAACTTGAGGGAAGCCAGTGGCTACTGAGTTCACTAGAGCAGCAGTTGGTTCTCAACCTGTGGGTCGCGACCCTTTCACAGGAATCGCCCGGTTTATAACAGTAGCAAAGTGACAGTGATGAAGTAGCAGTGAGGTGCCCC
>PVJH01049980.1:0-10049 GCA_004026705.1 Nesogale talazaci | reverse complement strand
ATGTTGACAGCAATAATCTGATAGGGCCAGGAATGCATTGGGGTCCCAGAATCTTATGTGGAAATTCAGCGGGGTGGCGGGGGGGGGGGGGAGGGAGAGAGAGGAGGGTGTTGAAACTCTCCTTAGATTCATTCCATCCAGCTTTCCGACCTCCAGCTCTGCACAGTGTGTGCCCAGCTGGGCTGGGCTGTTGCAGGAACAGCCAAATATAGCTGCTTTTGAAAATCGCAGCTGCTCAGAGAGGTTGATGTCTGCTGCCTGGGGAGGGAGAGCTGTGTTGCATAACCCACAGGCCCCGTGCTCTCCAGCCGCCCTCACTCTCTCCCACACGGCCACTCATATGCTACCAGTCCCAAGTCCTGGGGCTTGGAGAGAAAGAGGCACCTCCTGCCGCTGCTACAGCTTTCTGGACCCCCTAGGAGACATGCCTGAGTGCCCTCCATGTGGGGTGAGAGGGCTGGAAAGAGCTGTCCTGTCAGGGGCAAGGCAACCTCAGGCTTCTCCGTCTAAGCAAATGCGCGAGGCTAGGTAGACTAGAGAAACACACCCAGTGACACTCATGCCTGTGTCAGAAGAGCTTTATAGCAAAAGTGAATCTATATCCTGAAAACAGTCCAGCCCAACTCAAGCCCATTAAGTCCAATACTAGTCCCTCTTCACACACATGCAACCTCACGCAGAATGCCAGAAGGTCACAGGCTGGGGGAGTGCAGAGTCCTGTGAATCCAGTAGGGATGGCTCTGGCAGCTCTGAGTGGGTCACCAGCAAGGGAGGTGAAGGCTGAGAGAGGTTCCCTCTCCTTATGAGAAGGCCACACCCACAAGGAAGTACTATCAGGCTGTGACCTGATTGGCAGCTTGAACTCCACCCCTCCACTTTTATCAGCCAAGTACCCCTGGGAAGTCCCCGGGTTGTTCATTTGTAAACAGGAAAGTGCTTCTTAATTCACAAAGCCAGCCGTGAGATGGAAACATGCAGTTCATGGACCAAGTACTCGCTAGACTGGGAAAGGCCTACCAAGCCCTAGCTTCTCCTTTCCCAAATGCATTTGCTCAGGAATGGTCTGGACAGTTGGGTCCACCACCCAGGAGGGACGGGTTTCTCACAGTCCTCCACGTCTGCTGTCAAACATGGCCTCTGTGGAAATAGTTCAACAAAATCCCCCAAACCAGACCCGCTGCCACCAAGCCGGTCCCAACTCACAGGGACCTGAGATAAGGGCTTCCAATCTGTAACTCTGTGTGAGAAGAGACAGACTCTTCTTCCCCCTAAGGTTTGAACGGCTGACCTTAGAGTTAGCATGCCAAAGCTTCCCCATCAGTCATGCCATGGGATATCCGTTGGTAGTGACTTAGAGATAGTAAGTATGTGGTGCCTTGAAGAGTGAAGGAGAGGCCTCGGGTCCATGCAAATAGCTTGTTCACGAGAATCGATGGGTTGTCAGATCTTCTCGAGATCTCTGGTATTTTCATGCTGCTCTCATAAACAGGCCACTTGCATGCGCACGCGCGCACACACACACACACACACAGAATTCCTACATGTACACATACCATATTTTAAACAGATTTGAGTTTTACTAATGAAACAAAGTTTCCCAACAAATTTATTTTTCCCAGTTCTTTCAGAGATCGCCTTGATTTATATCTTACTTATACCTGCTCTACCATTAGAAATAACTTTCTGTTTACCCCGTGGGTTGCGCTGTTTTCTGTACAGATAGTATGAGAATTTATGAAAGTATCTTCCCTGCCTCTGTTCACTGGAAGCACTTACACCTGTCCGCTGGGTATGAGCCACTCGGAGGTGACTCAGAGAGAAAGGCCCAGTCTCTGACTTTGGGGAGCTCAGAGTCTTGTGCGAGAACAGACAGGCGTTTGGATTCTGAGGGTGGGAGGCAACGAGAACCCTGAGAGGACCTGGGTAGAATCAGTACCTATATCAGACTGTGCCTTGATGGCACCCATCACTGACTCTGAAAAGAGTTGAAACTACGGTAACTGGAGCACGATGGCATGGTATGAGATGAAGCTATCAGGCAGAGGAAATGGCCTATGCGAGGGTGTGGAGGCAGGAGGAGAAAGAGCCCCCCAAAGATGCCGCAAGTAGTGTTGGTGTAACTGCAGGGGCCTGCACTGCAATACAGTAGTGGTTCTCCACCTGTGGGTCGCAACCCCTTTGGGGGTCAAACAACCCTTTCACAGAGGTCACCTGATTCATACCAGTAGCAAAATGACAGTGTTAAAGTAGCAATGGCAGTAATTTTGCAGTTGAGAGTCCCCACCACATGAAAAACTGTATTGAAAGGTCCCGGCATGAGGAAGGTTGAGGACCATTGCAGTAGAGGGGAGGGGAGAGGCGAGGGGGGCAGCAGTGCAGCCTGCGTTATGACCACAACTCAAGATTAATTCCCTTTATCCAGCAGCTAGGAGTTAGCCAGGGAAGAAGTCTAACTCCCAGGCATGTTCAGAGCTGGGATGGAGAAGCGATCATTCTGGATCCACGGGAGCAAGGAGTGCAGGTTAGAACATCAGAGACTGGGCTGGAGTTGTCTCCCCTCCACCTGGTATGTGCCGGTGATGGGGACGCGTGAGACATGCGAGGCTCTGTCTGTTCACGGCAGCCTCACAGACCTCTGTTACCCCTGAAGCTTCTGATTTTGAAGAGTCAGAATATGCCTGAGTTTTAATGAAATCTCTCGGTGAAGAGAATTGCAGACTGATTAAAATACTGTGTCAAACTGAGAGATCCTGTGCAGGCCTTTGAGGGAAGTCCGAACCATGGCGACCATATTGGATGGGCTAGAACTGCCTCTGTGGGTTTCTCAGACGATAATTCTATCTAAGACTTAGCCACTATATGGCGTCCTTCAGAAGTAACAAGAAAAGAGTGTGTGGGGGGAGGGGGGAGTTGCAAATGAAAACTACTTTGATCTATTTCTCTGGCAAGGAGGAAATGAACAGAGAGGGGAAGTAGAGACTATCAGTGGTCCAAGGCCTTTGAGAAGCAAGATGAATGGAGTTCTGGGGCAGGTGGGAGGATTATCTTGATGAGATAAGGATGCATGTGTCTGGATATCAGGGTGTTTGAAAATTTGAGGAAGACAGGAACAACCCCCTAATGACATTGATTGTGTGGGAGGGGTGTTCATGTGTGTGCACAGGTGTAGACATGCACGTATGTGTGTATATGCATGCTTGTGCACGCACATGGTTATGTGCCTGTGTGTGTACAGTCCCGCTCTGGGAATTAAGTTTGGAGTGAACCGTGGTTGAGGAAGCAAAGGTTAAATGAGGCAATGAAAACCGAGATGCTGGCAAAAGAGGGGTTGATGAACTTTAGAAACAGCTACAAATTCACAGGGGCAGATCAGTTTCATGACGACAGCCTGCATGGTCAAGACTATGGAGGCCTAGAGTGGAATACCATGCCAGGATTAATAGACAGGACATTATTGCAGACCTGAGTGTATCAGGCTGTGACACTGGTTTCCTATACTGTAGACAGAGAGCCCTTTCCTCCCTCTCTTCATATTCTGTGGTTGGTGCTTCCTTTGATCCTTTCCACCAATGCACTAATTTGAGTCTGTCTCAAGTACTGTGACATCATTATCTCTGACAGCACAACTACAAGGCCCTCTCTATAGTCACAATATCTACTATTTATACCTACCCTCACTTCAAATTTAACTGCTATTAAGATAAAGAGAAGTAGCCATATAAGCAATTGAAAATACATGAATGATATGTCTTCATATAGTACATTTGATCACCAATAAGAAGTGTAATGTTCCTTAAAAACACAAACAATAGAAGTAATTTGGAGTGACTACTTACAGGAATCTGATGGCAGGACTCCTTTTTATCATTTGCATACGTTAGATAGTTTGGAGGAGTTTCAGCTTCCTGTTACATTGTAAATATCGAAAGGCATGTCTATGCCTCATGGATTCCGATGTGGCAGAAATCCAAACGCACCCGAGAATGTTCCTTTCTGTAGCTATATTTTGATTTACATGAAATACTCTTCAAAAAGGTTCGAACCTTTAAATCAAGGCATTCAGCATTGTTTTAGGATACAGAGAATTAGGATCCTACTGTTTGTTTGCTACCAGCATCCCTGCTTGAAACAAACTGTTAACACCATTGGCTCTGAGTCAAAGGGTGGGCAATTCAAGTCCACTATAGAGAAGGGGCTTCCAGAAAAGCAGTCATTACAAACCCTGTCCAAGACCCACATATATGCCTGGAAGATGTCCTGAAACCAAACAATCATGTAGCTTGGGTGTACAAAAGACTTCCTGGAGATGGTTTTCTATTGAGAGAGAGTACATCATGTCCGTTAGATCTTCCTGGAGTCAAATCAGCAACAGTAGAAAGTTAAGGCAGACCCTCGGGGGGCAGGGAACTTGTGTTACCTGGGAGGGGCAATTCTGCAAAGGAGGGCATGAGTGTCCCCGCAAATTCCAAGAGCATGACCCATGTCAGTGAACTACACACGTGGAAATGTAGTCCTTTCCCATGTCTACTTGCAATCACAACAAAATTCTTAAGTTCCCAAGTCTCAGAAGAAGGAAAAGCTAAAGGTACCACCCCACCCTCACAACACACTGCTCTCCTCTGACAAACGTGGTTTGCCCAGCCTTGGATCGGCTCAGTGATAACCGGTTTGGGGTTTGCATGAGACTACGTAACCCATCATTGCATGCATTTCTAGTATGACAAAATAATGAATTTGGGGTAACACACAGTAGTGGGTTGAGGGGTGGGGACAGAGGGGAAGTGTTCATTTCCCTCAACCCTAAAACAGTCGACAGGTGCTTTTGACAATACTGCGATCTCAAATCAAGACTTCCGCGGGACCCCTCACAAGACTTGACCAGTTTTACCAGTGTCCTGCCCCAACCTCTCCCTCTCTCCCTGTCAAACAGTAGGCAGGTGCCAACCCCGCCTCCCTTTGAAGGCCCCCCCGCTGTGCTCTGCTCTCACAGGACATGGCTTATCAGCACGCCTTGTCTGCTGAGAGGTGGCAGACAGAGGCAGCCAGGATTCACCCCGGCGCCCCTTCCCCCCAGGACTTCTACGAGCCAGGCCTGGAGTCCTCTGCCACCACTAAGCTGGATGACTTGCAGCGTTCCTGGGAAACTTTAAAAAACGTGGTACGTCTCCTCGCCCTGGCCCTCTAGGCCCACTCCCCACCAGCTGCCTCTTATGAAACCCAGGCAGCGCGTTGACACAGAGTCCCCTCTGTTGGGCCACCACAGGGAGGCCGTGAGGAAGCATGTTGTAATCGGGGAGATAGGAGGCTGGGAAGCATTAGGTAATATCCCCTTTCTGGCCTAGATCAGCGAGAAGCAGCGCACCCTCTACGAAGCCTTGGAGCGCCAGCAGAGGTACCAGGACTCCCTGCAGTCCATCTCCACCAACATGGAGGCCATTGAGACGAAGCTCAATGAGGGCCTGGAGGCGGGCAAGAGTCCCGAGAGCCAGATGGCTGAACACCAGGTAAAACCAACTGTGGCTCCCGGGTCTGGCTTCCATCCTTGTGGCACGTGTGTCAGAGACCAAGGTGTGCTGGAAATCCAGCAGCCTTTACAGAGGCCTCCAGGTTCCAGATGGAGATGGTTTCAGGGCTTTGCTCCAGCATAGAGGGACAGACAAACTGGATAACCGCCCTTGGTTCTAAACGCGAGGCATCATTGACTGGGGGTGGGAGGGGGAGTAGGAGGGAGTATATTCCCTTCTCGCTCTGCCCCCATTTCCTACCTTGTCATGCATTCTTTCCAAAAATCGGGACTTTTTTAAAACACCGTGGGACACGGGGAAAATTGTTTGAAAGTGTTACTGTCCTGTCAAAAGTGGGATGCCTGGTCACTTTAGTTTAAGGAGGGAAATCTCCATGTGTCTATGTTGCTTGTCCATTTTCATTACCCAAAGCAATAGCTGCCAAATTGATTTTGATTTTGTGGCCAGGAGACCAGGGCGCAAAAAGCTGCCTTCTCTGGTCATTTGTTCAGAAAGGGTTCCAATACGTGTGGGCACTTTGCCAGGATGAAGGAAGAGATTTAAGTCTCAGCTTTTAGGGGCCAGAAAAGCAGTTGAAGAGCAGGAGGTTTTTACCTGGGATGGGCAGGAGATGAAATTCACCCCAAAGCAACTGACAAGGTATTGGATTCTTGTGATTTTTCCTGACTTGACCTGCTTTCAAAGGTTTAGGGGAGCCCTGCAAAGCTTCGGTTTTTACTGGAGAAACAAACCCAACTCAGAAAGCTAATGTTCAAAAAAAAATAGCAGCTGCTTGATATGAACTCTGTCTACATGAAAATCTGGTTAGTGCTTTAACAATAGGTTTCGGTGTGCTATTTCTCATAGAAAGACTTAAATGGTGTCATTAGGATCTAAGGGCACTGAAACCTGTGTGCAACTAAATGTTTGGTCACCTTGATATGGGGGTTACTGCCTACTCTGGACCCCAGCCTCCAATGTGACCAATCTCAAAAAACATTGAAATATATATGTGTATATACACATACATATATATATATATTCAGACTTATTTCAATGATCTTATTGGGGGGTCTTAACAACTCTTATAACATTCAATACATTATTTGCATCAAGCATATTTGTGCACTTGTTGCCATATTCATTTCCAAATATTTTCTACTTGAGCCCTTGGTATAAGCTTCTCTTTCCCCCTGCCCCCTTTTAATAAATCATTTTATTGAGGGCTCTTACAACTACCATCACAAGCCATATGTACATCAATTGTATGTAGGCCACATTTGCACACTTGCTGTCATCATTACTCTCAAAACAGCCTCCCTCCACTTAGGCCCCCAGTACCAGCTCCCCCTATTTCCCTTCCCTCTCCCCCCTTCCCCATGAACCCTTAATAATTAACAAATTGTTAATACTTTTTCGTATTGTTCACTGTCCAATGTGTCCCTTCACTCACTTCCCTGTTGGTCTGTGCCCCAGAGAGGAGGTTAAATTGGTTCCCCTTTGAGGCAGATATATATTTTTAATGAACTTAAATTTTAAGATCATATAAAAATTGTGCAGAAAGAATAAAAAGTTTCTCAGTACTTCTCTCTCACTCACTTTCCCTCTTTCCCTCCCCCACCCCTCCGTACCCCACACCCACATCTCTCCTATTATTAGCATCTTGCATTTGCTTGGTACATCTGCTATCCTTCGTTGAGATTTCTGATATGAGTGACAGAGCTTCTATTAGTACTCACGCTGGGTACGACTCTGTAGGTTAGAAAAAGGCCCGACACCATGTGTTCAGCAGGATAGTATCATGCAGAACAGTTCCACTGTCCTTAAAGCAGAGACATTTTTAGATGCAAAACGTGAGCTGTCAAAGCATGGTGCGCTAAGTGTGTCTCGAAAGAAGTTGTGGTTGCTCTAAAAGTAAAACAGTGTATTCTGTTTTTCCTCTCGTCTGCAGCCTTTTCCTTTTGGATTCCAATAATCTTGGAATCTGCCCCCATTGTTCATGGGTTGTGGTCTAGGAGAGTATCTTAAGCTGGGTTTTCTTGAGGAGCAAAACCAGGGACATTCATATGTACATATACAGAGAGAGAATTATCTCAAGAAAGTGGCTAGCAGAGTTGTAACAATAGACAAGTCCAAGTCCAGCTAGGTTCCAAGTCCACGGGTGGTTAGGCTGGTCACTTCTCCTGCCTCGATTGCCTGTGGGGGCTAATAAATCCAAGATCAGCAGGAAGAGGGCAGACTGATAGCTGCAGAGGTGAATGGGTTCAAGGTTGTCAAGTCAGATGCAGCTGATGCTCTCTCCCAGAATGCCATATGGCAGGGAATTGACTCAAGTCTATCCTGAACTAATGGAAGATATAGACTCAGCAAAAGCCAAGCAAGCTTTTCCACATCATCCATTTGCATAGAAAATTACATCATCCATTTGCATAGCAGGCTATACTCCCTAGGCATCATCCTTTGAATTGATGGCAATCTGAGTAAGAGTATTATATATCACCCTAATCTTCTCAGGTCCCATTATGAAGGTATTTGCAATGTGTTAGGGCACTTCATGGGGGATTAGTAGGTCTGAACTGCCAAACGATTGAGAATTCTGATCTAGTGAACACAAAACTTAGCTCTCACAAATAGGATTGCATTGTTTTTCAATACCAAAATTCTAGGAGCATTGTGTATAGAAGCAGCATATTGAGACATAGTGAGTTGGGGTCTGTGACACTCTTGTTGTAACCTCTTAAGACAGAGACAAGATGCATGTTATCTGCCTTTTAGATCTTCGTTTGGTCACACAACCTCTTCCTATTCTTTCTGCAATCCCAAAGTCACTCATAGTCTTCGAGGTTTGGGATAAGGAATGCTGTGTGCATCTAAAATACAATTAAGCTTTGTTTACCTAGATTCTGTTGATGCTGCAGGTGGTTAATGTGCTCAGCTGAAAATGAAAAGCAGAGAAATTGGGAAGTATAGGAAGGCGGAGTCACTGACTATGTGGTAGACAAGTGTTACCTTCTGTGAAAGTAATGTAAAATAAGCGGAAGACTAGCAAGAAGATGACGGAAGTGGGGAAGAGATGGGAAAGCTTACAAGGACAAAAGGCATTTTTGTTGAGACAAATACCATTATATGCATGGGTGGACATGCAGGCTGAACAGGTGGAGGAGGGTGAGTGAAAATAATAAAAGGGAAGAAGGGAGAAAGGGAGGGGAAGAAAGAGGGAAGGAAAATGGGAAGGAAGAAGGAAACATAGTGAATCTAATTGGATGAAAGGCTTTCTTCCTATGTGTAAAGTCCTGCCAATCTGCTTCTAAAGAAACAAGTCATGGAAAGCTACATAGAGCACTATTCTGACCTACGTATACATCTTCACCTCCCTTCAGGAGCCCTCATCCCAAAGACCCTTCAGTGGCTCTCACAGGATTTAGAACTTTATGACACAAGTCCTGGGGGCTGGGCCTGACAATGCAAAGTTCTTTCATTGAGAAAGCGAGTGACCTTGCCCACTCCCAACTACCCCACGCCTTGCCTTCTCATCATATTCACAGGAGAAGAAACAAAGAAAACCCCAGGCTGAATCTTGAGTTCAAATGATTTGATGGAGAGCATGTAAGATCATCAGCTAATCCCGAATGTTAGAAATCAGGGACAGGCCTGTGACTTTGCTCGTCGTGAAGGTCATCCATGTACCTCTCTCTAGCCTTTCCTCTTCTAGTCCAGAGGAGGTGGGGTTTAAATAGTGTGGGTGGGGGCTGCCACTGAGGTCTGACAATTATGGTGAGAGGGACCATATGATGAAATAAGCCATCATCGCATGTAACTCAGTCACATCTCCCCAAAGCAAACATTTTTCTGTGACCTACTTTTGCCAAATTCTACTGCAAATGCCCAAGTTTCACAAAAATACAAAGTAGAGCTTCCCACACGAAGAGCCTACTGATACCACAAATAGCGAAATCTGTTCTTAGCTCTGGAAGGGTTCTTAAAAAATAAAACAAAACAAAAAACCCAAGTGCCATGATAGGATGACTGCTTCTAAACTTAAGCAGAATGATGACAAAGAAGTCCAGGATGCTTTTTATAGCTCCTTGAACTCAATAGAAACACTGTGATCGCCTTGTAGTTTCCCAACACTCTTGAAAATAATAATGCTTCTTTAAAGAACTAATCTAATCTATATCTATCTATCTATCTTTACACACACACACACATATATATATACATATACATATATATATATATATATATACACAGAAGCGTCAAAATAGCTTGAATTGGATAGTGGTCTGTGGCTTTCCTTGACCTCTCTCCTACCTTGTACTCTCTGTCTGCTTTCAGGGTGTATGTGCAGTTATAAGCCAAGAGACGGCTAGTTTATGAGAGTGTTGAGTCCTCTGTGATAGTAACCTTCACAATTACAGATGACCAAGGCTTTAGAAGGAAGTCTGGTAGTTAAAGTACTTGGCCTCTAACAAAAAGTTCTGCAGTTGAACCTTGGAAGTTGAATATTAGATGTGGCAGATGACTTTAATAAACATTCATGCGCTC
>PVJH01049979.1:0-10047 GCA_004026705.1 Nesogale talazaci | reverse complement strand
CCCCAATAAAATGATTCACTAAAAAAAGGGGGGGAGGGGAAAGGGGAGGTTTTTTTGTTTGTTTTTTTTAAAGAGGAGCTTGTACCAAAGGCTCAAGTGGAAAATGTTGGGAAATGTATGTGGAAACGTGTGCAAATGTGCTTGATACAAATGATGTACTGAATGTTGTAGTAGCTGTAAGAGCCCCCAATAAAATTAAAAAAAAAAAAAAAAAAGAACCTTTGTCTGTCCCAGTTCCCAAACCCCAGTCTTCCACCTCCTCCGGAGCGGCAACTGAGGATGGCTATTCCCACATCACCTTCCAGAACAAGGTTTGCATGTACACACACACACACACACACACACACACACACACGATAGCACACTGTTTGTCAGATAAATTCAGAGAAGCATTCTCTCACAGCTGGATGTCTGACTTCAGGAGCTTGCTGGGGTCATGCCCTCCCAGGTGGTCCTGTTCTCCCCCAGCTTCGGACAGCTTCAGGTGTCCCTCGGTTTGCAGATGCGTTCTCACAAGAATGTGAGTTTGAGTCCACATTTTTTATCCTGTCAAGGACTTTCTAATGTGATCCTTCTCAGGGCAGTGGGGAGTGGTAGCCAGGCATCAGCTAGTTTTTCTGGTGTCTGGATGACTGTTTTCCATTAGCCCATTGACCTAGTTATTTCTACGTGGCTTTTGATTTTTCTTCTTCTTTTTTTTTTGTCTTTTGATTTTTCATCCTTCTTTATTCCTCCAGATAGGGAGAGACCAATAGTTGTGCTTCATTGATTTAAGTCGAGTTTCCTAAATGGCCGGGTGTGATCCCATATGAATGTGGGGCGATGGGAAAATTGGCGACAGCACAGGTTTTGGAAGGTGCAGCAACCATAACTTAATTCAAGATCAAACACCTAATGTATCCAAATGCGGTTGGCAGTACTTGCTGGTCTTAAAAATTTCTGGAACAAAAAGATGTTGCCAGTCGGGGGGGGGGGGGGGGGGGGGGGGGAGGGGAAGGCAGGGCTTAATAAGAAGCCTTGATTTGTATGTCTTTTTATTATCTTAATTATCTCATGCTGCTGTATCAGAAATAACAGAAATCTCACAAAATGTCTCTAGCAGTCATTCATGATCACCCAATTGAGGAAGGCGGAAGTCCTCATTCAGTGCGCCAAATTCAGAGGACCGGTAGAAACCATCTCTCTGGTCTGTGATGGAAAGTTCTTCTCTTCTAATCTCTTTCTCGATGTCCTGGTGAGCCTCATGTGACAGGGGTTTTCATCTGCCCCCTCCCATTCCTGCTTCCTCATGAGCGCAAAAGTATTGCTTTTGAGCCACCTAACATGGCAAAGAAAACCCATTCCTGAATGAGACTATAGCCACAGATAGGGGGTTTAGGATTGACCACACATGTTTTCTGGGGACCCAACTTAATCCATACCATTACTGAAACTGTATCCTTACGGTAAAGGGACTGATTGATGCGGGCCGTGTGTTAGGTCTGGTTGTCTGGGGAAGAAACCAGCGACACTCATCTATGAACAAGAGTGCGTGGTCTCAAGAAGTAAGTTCTTCCCACGAAAGCCTCCCAGGCCACTCCAACGCAAGTCCATAAGTCCGATGCTAACCGGGCCCTCTTCAGGCTCACTAGCTGCAGGCCAAGGACTCAGAACTGTGAAGCAGGAAGCAGCCAGATCAGAGGCTGGTGGGTGCAAGGTGGCATGGATCCCAAGTCCGTGGAAACATGCCGGGCACTGCCAGATATGAGGGTCCGTAGCCCACGTGGGGCCACCACAGGAGGCAGGCAGAGTCCCAGCAAGGATAAAGGCGAGGGGTAAGGGAGGAGCAGTCCCCAGTGTCTCTTGGTTTTAGGCAAAAGTCTACACCCCTAAGGTGATGTCATCAGGTTGCCACTTGATTGACAGCTTGGGCTCTGCCCCTCCGTCCACATAAGTACCAGCAAGTGGATTTAAAATCTAACCACCACATATGTGTTTAGAAACAAAGTATTTTATTCCCGGTGAGTCTTCAGTTCACATGATGGGAGCCTAACCATTAGGATATACTAGACCATAGCCTGTCGGCACATCACAAGTTTCTAGAAATGGGGAACACCGATGAGTCAGGTGAGAGGCATGTGGAGCTTGGGGGAGTTATGGAATCTGGAGAGCCCTGACGGTGCTTCAGTGTTTCCTGTGTGATCGCCAGGAAGCCTATTACTTCTGGCAGCGTGCCTAGGGAACTGTGTCAGGCACAGGATGGGGGTGGATGAGTTAGTCCAGGAATGTGGACCTAATATTTCCCTGCTGGGTAGCATGGCCAACTGACTGCAGCACAGTCGGGTATGCCATGTCCCCAGGGAGGAGGTTGCATGGAGAGGAATGATGAGCCCCCGCATGGATTAATAGCCAAGCGACTCAGTGTTCAGAATCGAGTCACTCAATTTCAGCACACACAAGAATCCCTGAAATCTCCATTTTTATCCGGGTCTCCAAATGTGTAATCTTGCTTTTGTTGTCCTTTGGGTATTCTTTTTTTGTTTTTGTTTTTGTTTTGGGGGCATCAGTGCTCTCTGGTGGTGGGTGTAGGCCCAGCCTTGCTGCAGGAATTGAACCTCCAACCCAGTGGGCCGCAGTCCCGCGCACAACCACTACGCCACCGGGGCTCAGCCCCATGGGTATTCTTTTTTTTTGGGGGGAAATTTTCATCCACACTTCCTATCTGAATGTCTCCATTCGGTGTGCCTCAAGATCGTTTATTAGGTTTGATAATGCTGTTGGTGAAGCAAGGGATACCCCCCCACCACCACCACCCTGCCAAATAAATAGTAGGAGTTGTCAATAAGACAGCTTCTTTCTGCCTCAACTTGGGACAATTTAGCGTACAAGACTATAGTCTGGGTTGACTAGAGGAACAAATCTAGGGAGACATTCACATGTATAAGAAAAAGCTTCCTATGCAAGAGTAATTGGATATTGAGAAATATTCAACGCACCGTCAGGGCTCTCCAGATCACGTAACTCATCCAACCTCCACATTCCTCTCCCCTGATTCCTTGGTGCTCCCCATTTCTAGAAACTTGTGAGGTGCTGAAAATCCCAGCCAGATCAAATGTGCACACCTGATAGTAGCCCATATGTCCACTACCAATCTACAAATCCCTCTAAAGACTCACGCAATGGCACAGAGCGCGAGAAAATCACAGGCCAGTGGGCGGAAAGTCTCAGGGATCCAGTGGCCATGGAAGCACTCAGTCCTGTTGTGGGTCTCCACGTGGCTCCTCCAGCTGCAGGGCTCTGGCTCCATGAGTGTATCTCCATGTGACTTGTCAACAGTAATGTCTCCCAGCCTCCCGTGGGCCCTTTGTATCTCCTGAGGGGCTCCAAATGACGTCATCAAGCTGCAACCTGACTGACAAGCTAAGTTTCACCCCTTGACTCTTTAAGTCTCAAGTTGACACCAGATTACGAAACTATCATAAAGATGAACAAATTTATTATGATCCTTCAAACTCCAAACTCACTGCCATGCGACAGGGTAGCACTGCCCCTTTGGAGTTTCTGAGACTGAGACTCTTCATGGGAGTAGAAAACCCCATCTCTTCGGCCCGAGCAGCTTCTGTTGGTTTCAAACTGCTAACCTTGCATTCAGCAACCCAGCATGTAACCAACCACCGGGGCTCCTTGTAAAGAGACCTAAGGCCGAGAAAAAGATTTGTTGCCATTTTTCGTCTTTTAGATCTCCTTCAAAGTGGCTTAGCTGTGGCACAGTAGCTTAGACTGTTGTTGTTGTTGCCGATTGAACCATTGCTACCTCATGTCACCTTTGTATAACAGAACAAAATGCTGCCAGGCCTGGACCGTCTGTGCGATTTCAAGTATGCTTGAGTTCATTGCTGCAGCGGTTATGTCAACCCAATTTATTGAAGACGTCTTTCATTTTAGCAGTTTCTCTGTGTGTTGGTCAAGGTTGACTAGACAAATAAATCCAGAGACATTCATATGTGTCTAAGAAAGAGAGAACATTGTATATAGAGAACATAACCCAGCCCGCTCCAGATAAGTCATTAAGTCTGATATTAGCCCCTATGTCCAATAACAGTCTATAAATTCCTCTTCAGACTCACACAACACACGCAATGATGACGAATTCAGGAGACCTCAGGACAGTGGGTGGATCCAGTGACATATAAGCAGCTCAGCACTGGTGTGGGTCTCCAGGTGGCTCCTCTAACTCCCAGGCTCTGGCTTCATCAGTGCAACTCCCTGTGGATGGTCAACAGGAATGTCTCACAGGGAGAATGTATGTCCCTCCTCCAGGGAGGAAGACAGGAGTTCCCAGAATTCTTGGGAAAAGATCATGCCTATGCAGAAGCCTCATGGACTATGTTCTGATTAACGGCTAGCCTCCTCCCCTCCACAAGTTGGCAGGAAGTTCTGTAACTTCCACCTTCTCCTTTACCACACATGATTGCACTTTCCTGGTACAAGTTCAACCTATTTGAGCCAAAGTCTCTCCATCTTTGCTTCTAAGGGGCATTCAGATCCTTTCAGATCACAAAATGCAGGATGACAGTATTACTACCTCACTTCCAAGTTACACCATTTCATAACTGCCAAACCACGGAGACTGAGGGCCCAGCCAACCTGACGCATCACTTAACCATCACAACCGGTGTGACTCTCAACCAGGATTTGTTACTGCAGACAGACGTCTCTGATGCACACCATAGTCCAGCTGTATGCTTTTTCCTACTGACATAGATGGGAAATGCCAGGTTTGTGAGAAGAAGGTGCATTCAGGATTCGGAACCCAAGCACAGTTGGAATGGGTCAGCCCTTCCTCTGTCTTCGTTTTTCGCTGCCTGACTTACACACGCATCCAGGCACTTGAAAAGATGGGCAGCTCGGGTCAGGCCCATGTCAGTCCTCAAAGGGATGTCTTTACTTTTTAATACTTTAAAGGGTTCTTTTGCAGCAGAAAGGATCCTTTGTGGCATGGTGGTTTAGACCCTAGGCTGCTAACTGCATAGTCAGCAATTCAGATAGATGAGACTGAGGATTTGCTGTTTGTTGCCGGGTAAGGTTAGACTTCAGTCGGACAGGGTCACTGAGAGTCCGAATGGAATTGATGGCACTGGGTTTGGTTGGTCTTTTTGAGCAGGTGTGCCCAATGAAAGAGGTCATTTGATTTTCTCGACTACTGCTTTTATGGGAATTGATTGTGGATCCAAGTCGAATGAAATCATCGACAATATCAATTTCTTCATTTATTGCAATGATTTATTTTCACTTACATGGATTTATCACTTAGACTATTAGCACCCTCTAAATTAAAACTAAATTGCAGCACCTACTTTCTAAGATCACTATAAAACGCTAGAGATTTGCTTCCCTTTGTTGGCACAGACATTTGGAAGCAAATTCTCTCAAATCTGGTGTCTTAGAAAAGAAAAAAAAATCCCAACTATTTTCTTTTGTATTTGATTCTTCTCCATATGTGAGGAATAGCCTGTGGTCTAGCAGTGCCCTTGGGAAAGTGTCATTCTGTATGGACAAGTTACAAGACTTAAAATCTCCCATAGGAAAATCTTACAAGTTCAGGTAAAAAGTATATCAAAAAGAAAGTGCCAGAAATCTCTGTTCCTGAAGTTGCCTGGTATTGCTGTGATGACTGTCACCAAGAGTCCATTACAAACATTATACAAGCATTGCTAGGGGCAGTTTCTCTGCTGAGTCCACCATCACCCCATGGGCAGCTGTGCGAAGGCTGCTGAGGGCTGTGCATCCCCACAGACCCCTATGATTCTTACAGTTTTCAGCGGCTGGTTTTCGGTAGCAGATCACCAGACCTTTCTTCCTGGTTTAGTCTGGACACTGCTAAATTCTGTTCAGCATCATGAGAAACCGAAGCTTATAAAGTTTCAGCATTCTACTTCGGGTCTGGAGTTAGTAAGTCTGAATAGTAGATGGATAAAAACAAACAACAGAAAACTCACTGCCAGTGATACCTGGGGGGGTCTTCTAAGACTGTAACTGTAGCTGCAAATAGAAAGTCCAGTCTTCCTTCCGAGAAGCTCCCCGTGGTTTTGAACTGCTAACCGTGTGGATCACAGCCCAACACTTACCCACTACACCACCAGATTGCCAGTAAAAGCATACTTGACTTCAAAAACTGGTATTTTGAACTATATTTCCTTTCCATATCTTAAAAATGTACAGTGAGTTTTTTCCCCTAGCAGATACAGAATTCATATACCTCTCATCACAATCAAATTTGGGAGCAGTTCTGTCACTCCCCTAAATTCCCGTTCTAGTCAGCCCCATTTAGTCCCATTCCTCAGCTCCAGGCAATCACTGGTCTCTTCTCCATACATATAGACCCCTTTCCCAGGGGTCCAGCTTCTTTCACTTAGCATAATGCATTATAGATTCATTTGTGATTTTACCTGTGTCAATAGTTGTTGTTTTTATTGCTGGGAAATACTTATTGTTTGAGTATACTAAAATATTATTTATCAGTCACAGATACTTGGGTTGCTTAAAGCCATTATATACATTCATCTGTGAGTTGTGCTGATTTTTAAGTTTTCGCTTCTCTTGGATCAATATTTAGAAAGAGGGTGTTAAGTCAGTTGGTTAATGTCCAAGGGAAGATTATTATATTGTAATTCCATTTCCTCAAAAACTTTATTGTTTACCTTATTAGAAACTGCCAGAGTGTTTTTCCAAAGTGGCTGCATTATTTTGCATTCCTACCACAAGTGTATAACCATTACACTTACTCCACTCGTAGCTTGTCTGTATTTTTTCTAACCCATTGGATTTCCTTTACACTGTTATCAAAGCGCAGTTGTTTGTTTTTATGTAGGTCTGTTTTGGGGTTATTTTATTTCATTAATCAATAAGTGGTCCTCACCTGTCTCGATTAGTATAGGTTGATAGTAAACCTTAAACTCAGAGCCAACTTCACTTTGACTCTTCTACTTCCCTTGCTTCACCATGGGAGTTCTGTAATTTGTTCTTGTCTACAAAATCTTTTCTTGAAACATTGATTGGAATCACACTTAATTTGCTGCTCAATTTTTAAAAAATTGGTAACTAAACAATATCAAATCTTCCAGTCCATGAACATGGTATATTTCTCCATATACGTTGGGCTTACTTGATTTCCTTTTGCAGCATTCACATACAGATTCTGTATATATTTTGTGAGATATATGGTTTAAAAGTTCTCCTTCCACCACTGCTTGGTGCTATTGCAAATTATTCTATTCACTATTTTATGTCTGATTGTTAATTGCATGTATATAGAAATGTAATGGCTTTTTCTATGTCTGTTCTTTTTTATTACCTTGCACTTAGAATGGTTTTTTCCTGGGTTGGAACTGGCTGTTTCTCCTTGCTATTGAGCAGTGAATGACTAACAGCTCAGTCAGTGAATTTCTGGCTATGTTCCCTCCCTAGATGTCATTACATCTAGAGTCAAACTTTAGTATCTTTCATACTTCCATCTTCGTTATTCTAGAAGTGAGAGGCACAACAGTGAGAAGGTGGACAAAGCTGTGTCCTCACAGAACTTACATTCTGATGCCGGTAACCTAAGGCCTTCACATCCCCGATGATCACAGTCATCAGCTCACCGTGTAGTTTGAATTAATACAGTTTTACTAAATGCTTTACTTGACTGGCCTATGAAGTTATCACATACAGATTCAGTGCTTCTCAATCTGTGGGTTGCGACCCCTTGGAGGGTCAAATAACTCTCACAGGGGTTGCCCAATTCCTAACAGTAGCAAATTGACAGTTAAGAAGTAGCAATGGAAATGATTTTATGGTTGGGGCAGGGGGTCACTGCAACATGAGCAGCTGTATGAAAGGGCCTCGGCACTGGGAATGCTGAGAACCGTGGACGTCACTCTCTCTGCCCTTTCAGTGTACTTAATGCATCAGATCTTGTTCTTTTTATGACAGTTGGAAGAATTTCACTGACTGCATGTGATTGCATTTCTTTTTGCTTAGAACATGGATACTTTTTTAAAGACAAGTCCACTTTTTGCCAGTTTACTTTTATGAAAGATCTACATTCGTACCTGTTTGCTGACAGGAGAAATCTCACTTGTAGGAGGAAAAAGGCTAACAGTGAAATGAGGGCTGACCTTTGTTTTGCAGTGAACCATAAAAAGGGCCGGCGGGGCTCTCGGAGCAGCCAGAGAGGGGCTGCCCACCAAGCTCCTTCTGGGGATCTCCGCTGTCCAGCCACATCTCTACTGTACATAGGCCGTGTGTTCATCATTCCAGCTCTGCTTTTATGATATGTTAGTGCGCTTTTAGGTCTTGTGTAATTATTAGACGGGATTTGGTAAGCGAATTTGGGGGTGTGGGAAGGCTCAGGAAAGTTTCCATATAAATGAAGGGCAATCGCTTCATTGCTCTCTCTCAGGCTAGAACGATGGCATAGGAACACTCTACTTCTGCTTAGCTGGGGAAAGCCATAACAGGATTTGTAATGTAACAGGGCAGCAAAGCTCTGAATATTTGCTTTGAAAATGACCTGCTGTGCAGGTTACATTAAGGTCGTTAAAAGTATAATGCAGCATTCCTTGGCTTTCTTTTGGTAAAATGTGGATGTTAGTTTATAAATCTTTCCTCTCTGTCTGGGGAATTACTTGATATCTGTTCATGAAGGTGCTTCTTATTTCCTGACTTCTTTGCCTATGTGTTTTTGAGGTCATTTAGGGAATTCCTTTTCTTTTTTCATTAGGAAATTTCTAGTTACTTTCTCATGTACTTATTGTCAATAAAGATATTCACATACGATGAAGTAATTCTCCATTTTGAAGAATAGCTGAAACTCCAAAGCACCTCAGACACTATTTAGATTATAATCATCCTGGTCACAAACATTTTAAACAGTGATCACTGTACCAAAATGAGTGGACATTTAATGAAGTGAATTCACTAGGGAGGAAATATAGCTTTTAAAAAAAAATCCTCAGTTTTCTCAATCTTGGTTGAGAAGGAGCTCTTAGAGTAGACTGGCTTGCCTAGAGAAACAGAACCCCGTGATACATATGCATAAGAAAGAACTTGGTATCAAGAAGTAATTTTCTGTCAGGAGGGCATCCTAGTCCGACTCGAGCCCGGGGGCACCATGCAAACTGGAGCCCTCTCCAGACGCCCATAGCTGCAGGCCCACGATGCCGAATCCGGAAGCAGGGAGGTCACCGGCTGGTGGGCGCAGAGGACCTAAGGTCAGCGAGAACACAGCAGGGTGCCAACAGCTCAGAGGTTGGGTCCCAGGTCCCAGGGGTCAGCAGCCCACATGGGGCTGCCCCTGGAGGCAGAAAAAATGTCCCCGCAAGGATGAAGAAGAGAGAATGAGAGAGAAGTTCCTAGTTTCTGTTTTATAAAAATGCCACGCCCCTCGGGAGGCATCACCACCTGATTGACAGGTTGGACTCCACCCCTAGACTTTCAGACAAATTCAGGTGGACACCAAGTCTATCCACCATCACTCCCTTGGAATTGGGGGTTTTCGTAATAGAGGGAAAATGTTATCTGAAGGTGCCTGGATGACTGCTGCATGCCATCAAGTCCCTTCGGACGCAGCGACTCTGACCCTGGCGCGGAGGGAGTGGGATACGTGGTGGTACGTTGAGCGGGTTGCAGTGGGCGCACGGAGTCAGTGTGCGGTTTGCTGTCAAACCGGTGACCTGGCCTGTAAACGTTCTAATTCACAGTGAAAAGCGAAAGCTGATGACACGTGAAGGGAGCCCAGAGCTCAGAGTGCCCGGCTGACTCCGCAGAGGAGGGGTGTGCTCCCACCATGCTTTGGCTGAACACGGAAAGAAGAGTTCACAGCTCTGTGTTAAGCTGGCCTGACTGGTCCGACCGGAAGGAACACACCGGGAGGTCCCTGGGGCAGAAGTGGAAGGCCCCTGGGGCAGCCATTAATGGGGGCCCTGAAATAGGCAGCCAGGGAGTTAGGGCTGGTGCCAGCCGCCTTAAACGGCCTATGCACACCTGTGAGTGCTGAGAGCAGAGACAGGCTGCCCATGCTGATAG
>PVJH01049978.1:0-10136 GCA_004026705.1 Nesogale talazaci | reverse complement strand
TACAACCATGAAGCTCAGGAAAAACATAGATCTCCCTTTAATATACACATCTCTACGTAAAATCCCTTTATGCCCCCACGCCCCCAAATACTGACATATATACACAGCTAAGTTCTTGGGGGAGTAGGCAGTGAGGAGACTTGGGGGAATTTAAAATAAAGGAGGAGATGATGGAGATGAGCACAGGAAGCCTTCTACAGTGTACAGGGTAGAGAGAGAATATAGAAGACTCATGTGGAGAATTGAAAGAGCTGAAGGAAGAGAATTTGCATCTGAATCTATGTTTATCTACAATGAAGGAACATTGCCTCTTCTCCCTTGTGGCATGACTTGGAAATGAGACTGACTCATTTTGTTAAGAAGAAATCAAAGCCCATTATTACAAATGCTCAGAAAGGTTCAGAGAAATACAGGACCTGAGTTGGGTTGCAGAATAAATAAAGAAAGCTCGATTATATTGGGCCTTATAATTACATCAGCAAGAAGACAATTAGCTTTTCCTAACAGAGCTGCCATGAATTGATTTCTGTATAACCCTAATTCTGTTTAATCATATTTCCTAATGGCACAATTAACCAATCAGCTTGATAGCAATATTATATTAAGTCTTCCAATATCTTTCCTACCTACTACTCTCTAACAAGCATCTTTCTTTCTTAGTTTTTCCTTTTTCCTCCTGAAATGCTCATCTGGTGTGAAGTTTTCTGCAAGCTATTCCCTTAGTGATGGCAAGATGTTTGAAACCAAGGGTGGTTCCATAAGTTTAGCCATAAACTAGCTCTGTAAAAATGTATGTGACTGAGATATAAGATCCATTTCTCTCTGAACACTATGACATCACTGAAGACTGGATGAAATGCCTTCCAGAGGGAGTTAGGTAAAGGAACGTGTGGCATAATGCAAAGAACACAAGAGTTGGGGTGAGTTGATCATTTTGCTTTCTGATCTGCCACATTCTGACTGTTTACCTTTAGAAAGTGCTGAAATCTGAATAATTAGAAAGTATCTGAAATCTATAACATCATCTGACTGCCAAGAACCCTGTGGAACAGCTGGTCTGCCTTGGTGGATTTCTGAGACTGTAAATCTTTGCTGGAGGAGAAACCTCATCTTCTTCTCGAGGAGCGACTGGTGGTTTTGAACTGTCAACCTGGCAAGCTGGCAGCTCACTCTGTGACCCATCATGCCACCAGAGCTTGATTTGATGGCAGTGTGATTGGGTTTATTCTGTAACATAATGGGAATAACATCATTATTATTACTTGCTGTGTGTTAGTCCATATAGACTAGAGAAACAAATCTAGAGACACTCATATGTGTATAAGAAAAAACATTATATAAAGAGTAAGTATATAAGAGTAAACATTATATAAAAAGTAAGTGAGCTCCGGTGGCATAGTGGTTGTGCGCGGGACTGAGGCCCACTGGGATGGAGGTTCAATTTCAGCAGTGGCTCCACTAGGGCAAAGGCTGGGCCTCCTACTCCCACCACCAGAGGGCAGTGATGCCCCCCCCAAAAAAAAAACAAAAACAAAAAAAGAGTAAGTGTGTGCTTCCCAGACAAGTCCATAAGTCCAATACCCATCTATAATTTCCCCTTCAGACTCAAAGAACACATCCAATGATGATGAATGTAGGAAGATCATAGGTCAGTGGGTAAAAAGTCTAGTGGATGCAGTGGTGGTGGAAGCATTTCAGTGTTGGTATGGGTCTCCATGGCTCTTGTCCCATGAGTGCAACTCCATGTCTTGTGAGCAGGAAGATGAAGCAAAGAGTCTGGGCCTGGCCTCCAGTGAGCTATCTATCTCCTTAGCACCTCCAAATGAGGTCATCAAGCTATAACCTGATTAACAAGCTAAACTCCACCCCTTCGCTCTCAATGGCCTCAACTTGACACCAGATTGTGTAACTACTACATGTTATGGTATAAAGAATTCAGTCATACCTGAAGACTTTGTTCATTGTCTTCTGTTTCTATGAGATCACCTGTGAAGCCATGACTTTTCCTAATGATTGAGTGATGGTGATAAGGCTTCCAAATCACTTCAAATGATGGTCTGGTCAGACCAGAAAGACCACCTAACTTCAGAAGGAGGACTGATAAAATCAGTCAGTACTCTATGATGAGACCCCAATAAAGCCTCTGGACACAGAACAACATGGACTTTCTTGGTGGTGAAGGGATCGATACCGTTGGAAGTGTAGTAGTCTGTTAGGTCTCCCAGGTCTCTCCCTATGTGTCCCTTGTTGCTATAATGAAATCATAGCACTAAGTATAGTGTTCTTGGTGAGTTCTATGAGTAGTTTCAGCAAAGGATCAAATCCAAGGGAATAGTGGGATTCAGCAGGTCAGAAGTGAGGGAAGCTGGGATCTCTGAGTTGGAATCTAGAGGGAATCCCTGAGTCAGCTGATCAGAAGTGAAAGGAGTCCTGAGGACCCTGCAGCTTACAAAGAATAATGGGGTTTGTAGCCATCAGTCAGAATGAGTTCCATGGGCCTTGAAAACTTCTCAGGCTGGAGTGTGAAATGTTGTGCAGACCTAGGGGTCTGGAAGACTGTTTCCTTTCATGGGTGAGTTCTAACCCAGCTTCTGGAGTTAGGAGGAAGAAGTGCCACTTGTGATGCTTGTGTCAGTGGAAAGGGGACCTAATTAATAATAAATCAATTTAAATTTCCCAACATCTACTAGGTGTTAGAGAAATGGGTTTTGATTTTCCACACATTTACTTTAAGGTGCTCATAAACCATATAAAATATCATTATTATAATGGCTGTTTAAAGGGCTTAAACATGAAACTCTGCTTTCTAAATGAAGGATTGAATTATGAAACAGCAAACATGAGAAAGATTGGAGAAAACATAGAACCTATTCATTTTTATTTCATTCATTTCTTTTTTTAATTTGTGATTTGGGTGAAAATTTACAGAACAAATTAGTATTTCATTCAATAATTTAAACATGGTTTGTTTTGTAACATTACTTGCAATTTTACCAATATAACAGCTGTGTACACTTTTTCTGGATTCCCATCTCCATTCATCCTTGTTTCCTATCCTTTCCTACAGTCTGGAAATTTTTGGAGAGGGATGGGATAGGGTAGAAAAGTTACTACTCTTTTGGTCTCGTGAGGATAATTCTGCTCAGAAATACATTCCTCCAGAGTGCTATTGCTCCTTTAGGTTCTTGTCTGCTATTTAGCTGAAAGAATTCTCAGGGGTGGGTGTTTTGGGTGTCCTACTAGTCTTTATCAGACTAGCAAGTCTGGTCTTTATTATGATTTTGAATTGTGTTCTGCATCTGTGCTAGCCTGGGTAAACTAGAGAAACAAATTCATAGAGATACTCATATGTGTATAAGAAAGAGCTTTATATACAAGAATAATTGAATATTGAGAACACATCCCAGTCCAGTTCATGAAACACATGCAATGATGCTGAATAAAGGAAGATCACAGGTCAGTGAGTGGGAAGTCTTGTGGATCCAGTGGCATTGTGAGCATTTCAGAGCTGGCAGGGGTCTCCATGTGTCTTGTCAACAAAAACATCTCACAGGGAGGAAGGGAGTGTCCCACCTCCAGCAAGCTATTTATCTCCTTAGCATCTTCAAATGAGGTCATCAAGCTGCGGCCTGATTGACAGGCCAACTCCACCCCTTAACTCCTAAGTCTCAAATTGACAACAGGTCATGTAACTACCACAGACCATCCTTGTCAATTTGACACTTTCACATAACTCTTAAGTCATATATACACTTTTCAAACAATAATAAAATCATGTCTGTACCTAACAAGATAAAAGTAAAGTCCATGCAATTCAATATGTGTCACCTCATTTAAATATAACATTCTATAAGTGAGCAAAACAAAAACATCCTATGCCTAATACTTTCAGTTAAGTAACAACAACACCTTAATCCTATAATCCTATGAATATATTTCAGCACCTATGAAAGTTAGTAAGTGTGTGAGTCCAGGTAGACTAGAGAAACAAAATCATAGAAACGCATACGGATATAAGCATACAGTTTATATACAAGAGGAATGGGACATTGAAAAAGCATCCCAACCCAGTCCAGTTCAAACTCATAAATCCAATATTAGCCTATATGCCCGATACCAGTCTATAAAATCTCCCTCTGACTCACAAAGTCACAGGTCAGTGGGTACAGAGTCATGGTTCCTTGCTTCCAGGGTTCAGGGTCCATCAACAGCATCCAGTGGTGGTAGAAGCAAATCAGCACTGATAGGGGTCTCCATGTGGCTTCGCCATCTTCAGAGGTCTGCTTCCATCAGGGTGAGGCCATGTGTCTTCTTCTCCGGCTCCCTCAGCTCCTTAGACGCTGCCTTCTTGTCTTGTCCACAGCTCATTGTCTCTGAGACTAACTCCCAACAACTGGGGAGATAGCCTCCCATCTCCATGAGGGAAATTTCGCAAGATTTCCCAGAAGTCTCAGGAAAAAGCTATGTCCACATGGTGGCCTCATTGGCTACTCAATGGCGATCTCCAGACTAACAGGCCAGACTCCACCCCCACATCTCAATCATGAAATAGACATAAGCACATGACCACCACAGTAAATCAGACACTTGATGCCTATATCCTCCCCATTTGGGGTATCCAATGTCTAAATTGCCCACTTATACTAACCTAGTGCTTTGAGGAGATAATCACATTCTTCAACAAAAAGAATATTCATTTCCAGTTGTGAAATCCGCATCCAGTAAAAGTCAAAACAGTAGCAATATATACCAGTTCACAGACTCAAAAATCTTCTCTTCATTTGGTCAGTTTCTGGTCAACTCAATGTTGGCTGCTTCACTTAGCCTCATGCGGGTGCCCATGGGTCACCTTACTTTTAGACCATGGGCACCTGTCACAAATTCCCAAAAACACTAGCCCCTTGTGCTAGGTCAAGAACTTCAGACCTGTCAACTCCACTCTCTTTTTCTCCTTTTCATTCCTTAAATCAAGTCCACAGGCGTGTGACCAGACTCAACCCATCTCTCTATTGCTGTTTCTCTCACGTCCACTCAACAAGTGGATCCAGGTGGTCACTTAGCAAGCATTTCAGCCTATGCATTGGCCCCTTTAACATTCAGTCCTAGACAGGAGTTTTCTTCATGGTTACAGATTTTTTTTTTTCTGGCTTCTGACAAAAACCACTAGTTTGAAATTCAAAATTCTAAAGAATTCCTTTTTCTTCAATCTGTCAACAGCCCCAGGCAAGTTTCTTGGAATGCAAATATCCTGAGTACTTCAAAGAACTGGGTGGGGCTTATCCTTTCAGAGTCTTCTTTGCAGGTGTTTCCTAAACCGATTTAAAGATAAAATTAATGTCTCAGGGAAAGTGGGCTTACAAGCTCTCTATTTTCAAACTTCCCAATAATCATTTCTATCAATCCTATTTCAACAATAATGAGCAGAAGAAATCAGTATAAATAAAATAGAATCAGATACTAAATTCAATTCTTTTTTTTTAATTAATTAATTTATTTATTTATTTTTGTGGGCATCACTGCCGTTGGTGGTCATGGGTGCTACCCAGTGCTGCTCCTGAGAGCAGCTGCTGGATTTGAACCGCCAAGCCCGCAGGCTGCAGTCCTGCACTCAACCACTTACGCCACCGGGGCTCAGCCCACTAAACTCAATTCTTAAGACAGTCAAGTTCAATCCTTATTTAACTTAATCTTATCTAGGTTACTATAGTGATACAAAATATGGGATTAGGCCTCTGAGAGCATCAAGCCAGGGCCACTTTTTTTTTTTGTCAGCCATTTTTCAACTTCTGTCGATCATTTTCACTAAGGAGCGCTCAGAAATTCAAGGAGCAATTTTGTCCCCTGAGCTCAAAATCTGAATTAGTCACATTCATTTTTGCCATTTCAAACAGGAATAACCAAAAAAATAATCCAAACTTTAACTTCACATATTCTTTCCAGAAAACAACCCAGTAAACTGCATGGCAATATCTGATCTCTGGCTATCCAAAGAAAAAAAACTACCAGAAGGCAGAGGTTGAATAAGCATTGTGTTAGACAGGGTTCTCTTGAGAAACAAAACCAGGACACTAGTAATATATTTATATAGATAGAAGGACATATAAGATAAGAAATAAACAGTTAACTAATCTATATAGCGGTACATATGGCTTGGTGCAACTCACTTGCATGAGACAGCTAATAGACTGGCAGTGCTTGGAGTCTTGAGGACCATCGAGTAGTCCTTTGTAGAGCAATTCAGGCTATCCAGCCACAAGCAACAAACAGCAAAGCAGGTCACCAACAGTCAGCCAGATGACAGAGTCTGACAGTCCCCAGATCAAGGGATGTATATTCCAGGAGCATGGCAAAGCAGGGCTTAAAGGAACCTCAATTCACAGCAAGAGTCCACCGATTAGGTGTCCCATGGGTAGTGTCGCTTGGAGATCGAGGCTTGGGATGAACAAGGCAGCCAACTGGTCTGAAGATGCAAGAACAAGAGGACAAGGGCGGGGGCTTGCCAAGCCATTTCTATCTCTGCCCTTCAATTGATCCCGTGTGTTCATTGGCCATGTTGTCACAACAGACCTACCTATCATCTTTGGCCATGTTGCACAATGAGCTTACCTATCACAAGCATTTAGTTACTCTACGTTTTTGTTATTTGTTTCTCTAGTACTCCATGCCCAAGGTACCATAATGTGTCAGTCTGGGTAGATTAGAGAAATTCATAGAGACATTCATATGTGTATAAGAAAGAGCATTATATACAAGAGCAATTGAATATTGAGAAAACATTCCAGCCTAGTCCATATTAGCCTATATCTGATATTAGATATCTCTGATATCTCTATATCTAGATATCTCTATCTATATATAGATATCTATATATATATATATCTGATACTAATCTATAAAGTCCTCTTCAGACTAAGGAAGGATAAGTCTGTCTACTCCTGTAAAGAGTTACAGTCTTGGAAATCCAGAGGGACAGTTCTACTCTGTCCCGTAGGATCACTATGAGTCTGAATCAACTTGAAGGCACAGTGAATCATGAGTCTGGACACTTTTTTTTTCAGTGGTATTTCCTGACTAAACTGAACTCGAAAGACAGTCAGCCAATGGATCCTGTGGATCACAATAATCCAGGTTCAATGCAACTGCAGCTACAAAGAACCACAAGAACCAGAGGGATGAATTATTTTGACTAGAGATACTCAGTCAAGAGGACATTCACTACATATCTTCTGTATCCTAGGCACTGCTGGGGATAATTGTTAGGCAAGAAATGCCACTTACGGCCTTGTGAATTTGTATTTATATCACACATCTCAAACACAGCAACCATTATGAGAATGGTGGAAGACCAGCCATTATTTCATCCTGCTGTGCTTAGAGTCACTGTAACTTGACAGTACTTAGTGCAACAATGTACATCACTCTAAAAAGACAAGAAGACAATCTGCTTCTGTCAACTCCATGAAGGCAAAGCTTTTGTTTGCTTCACTTCTACATGCCTGACACTCCAGGTGTGTGAACAAATGAATGCACAAGACAAGTGCTTCAGCAGTTCAGCCGTCAGAGAAGGCAGGAGATGGCTAGTGCTTAAGGATTCAAGTTGCAGAGGAGAAAAAAAATCTCCCAAAGGATAACAATTTCATGTAAACAGGCCAAGAGCTCAGGATGTCCTGAAGAATGAGAAACGTAAAAAAGGAGACCAGCACGTGGCTGATGGTTCCTTGCTTCAACTCATGAGATACACACTTTCTGCGGGACTACCAACCGATGGATTGTGTCACTAGAGCTTGAGTTTCCTTTGAAACCTGCTTCACTATGCTGTTGGTGTATCTGTTGCTGACCCACCCTGATGTTTGTGCCTGTGGCTGGACTTTCTGCATTGCTCTACAGAAGACTCAGCTGTCTGCTTCCTTGACCTTGGACTCAGTGGCCCTTGTGAGTTGACAGATTTCCAGCATATTAATTGTTCCATGAAAGTGAGTTGGGGCTGAGCCCCGGTGGCGTAGTGGTTGTGCGCGGGACTGCGGCCCACTGGGACGGAGGTTCAATTCCAGCAGTGGGGCTGGGCCTCCTACTCCCACCCCTGGAGAGCTGTGATGCCCCCCACCCAAAAAAAAAAAAAAAAGAAAGTGAGTTGAACTGAGCCATCTATTGCTGTGTGGACTAATTAGCTGTTATAATCCTTTGGGATATATATATGTATGTATGTGTATATATATATTCTCATTATATATAAAATCATAAATGTCCTGAATTTGTTTCTCTAGAGAACCCTGTTTAACACAGTGTGGCTGGTCTAAGCCATGGAATTTTCAGCTGCTTCATATAAGTGTGAAATATGGATATTGAATAAGGAGATCAGAGAAGAAACAATGTAATGGATTATGGTACAGGAGAAGAATATTGAAAATTCTAAGTCTTCCATAAGAACAAACGATTCTGTCTTGGAACAAGTATACTCACGGTGCTTCTTGGGAGGAAAGAGGATGAAACGTCTCAAGTACTTTGGACATGCTACCAGTAGAAATCTGTCATGTTTGCCAGGGTAGAGGGGTAGGGAAGAAGAGGAAGACCCTGGACAAGTTGGAGTGACACCATGGCTTAAGCAATGTTCTTGAATGAAAAGTTAAATACTCAGAGTTAAATACTCCAACCTCAGGACCACATTAGATTATTCAACAGTTTTCAACCTGTGGGTCACGATCTCTTTTGGGGTCCAAATCACTTTCACAGGAGTCACCTGACTCATAACAGTAGCAAAATTATGGTTATGAAGTAGCAAATAACATAATTCTATGGTGCTCGCTTCGACAGCACATTTACTAAAAATAAAATAATTCTATGGTTGGGGGCCACCACAGCACGAGGAACTGTATGAAAGGGAAGCAGCATTAGGAAGGTTGAGAACCAATGATCTAGAACTTAAAGTGTTTGGAAGAGGACTGTCAAATCTTGATGCACATGCCCACCCCAATCCTGAGGCACTCACAGCCCTAGTCTGCAGGCTTCTTCGTACTCAGACATCCCTCGGTTTCTTTTACTGCTCTGAGGTTCTGCCTTCTTGCTTTGCTTCAGGGACAGACAGGCTCTGCCATTTTGCCTCCTCCTGCCCCCAATGGTCTGTCCTTGTCTCACTCTAGAGAAATCCCAAACGTCTATGTTTCTGCTCATCTCCCAGAACTCACCAAATCTCTCTCGCGCCTCTCCTGCTCGCTCCCACCAACCAATGTAAACCTCCCCTCAAGCAAGGAGCATAAACCCCTTTTGGCAAAAGGAGAGGAAATGCTGAATGCAAAACACAGAGACCTCTTTATTTTGACTAATTCCAAAGCACTGACCAGAAAAACAAAACATGAATCAAGATCTTAAGAAGTGATCATGTTTACATTTCTAAAGAGTTTGCTGCATGAGCAGGAAGAGAGTACCCACGAGAGAGGTTAAATTCTTATTCATGTATTATTGGGGAAGGAACCAGAATTAAGAGAGGTCAAAGATCTTCCTGAAGATCACAAGACTCCTAAGAGACACCATGCAACTCCAGCTCAAGAATGCCTGGCTGGAAATTCTAAGTTCTTTTCACTATACCATGTAAGGGAGAAGTCTTTCCCTCTAGAATTCAGGGCACCAAAGTCTTTTTCTTTTTAAATAGTAACAGAACAAGTACAGGCTCTGTCTGAAATAAACCTAAAAAGAAATACACTCTCTGATCTTAAAAAGAAATTAAACCCATGTCCATTTATCTTTACCGCCTTCCAAAACTTGACAGTTACCTACTTAATTTTGACATCTTGTGATCGTTCGGTGCCATCAGGTCGGTTCCAGCTCATAGTTACCCTCAAGTGCGACAGAATGAAACACTGCCCAGTCCTGCGTCCTCTTCACAATTGTTGCCATGTCCACTGTACCAATGGGTTGCAGGCACTGTGTCAATCATCTTGTCAAGGGTCTTCCTCTTTTTCTCTGCCCCTTCACTTCACCAAGCAAGATGGCCTTCCCCAGGGACTGCTCTCTCCAAATAACATGTCCAAAGTACCTACAACCAAAGTCTCACTATCCTTCCTTCCAAGAAACATTCTGTCTTTGCGTGTCCCGAGACAGATTTGTTAATTTGTCAGTCCACGATACTTTCAATATTCTTC
>PVJH01049977.1:0-10047 GCA_004026705.1 Nesogale talazaci | reverse complement strand
GGTTGACCTTCAACTATAGTCACCAGGTTAGTCCACCCCTCAGCTAGGGTCACAGGGTTCCCACCGTGCCTCAGTCTGGATGACCTCCAGTCGGTCCCAGTGTGTCGCACCTCACAGGATGCCATTCCCTCCTTTGGATCTGTATGGTGCTATTTGTCATCCTCGGATCACAGGTGTTGGTGTGTTTCTCCCACCGGGACGTCTTACTCTAAGACCGCAGACTTGATTTTAATGCCCTTTGCCCTGGCAGCTACATCTTCCGAGCATGGGCAGAGAGGACTGTGTGCGCGGGTTTATCCGCTCGCACTCTGGGTGCTCCAGGAAGTCTGCACACACACACACATCTCTGGACCGCCCGGCCGTGGGCAGGAGGTGCTCGCCGTCAAGGGCAGAGACGTCGGTACTGGCCAGGGAAGAGACCCGAGCTCGTGGGGGTGGCCAGGCTACATGGAGGCTGGGCTGGGGCTCTGCACAGTCAGGAAGCTCTGGTGTGTGTGTGTGTGTGTGTGTGTGTGTCTGTCTCATGGCCAATTACCCAAGGCCATGCCCCTGACCCAGCTAGTCAGCAAGGTCAGGTAAGCCCTGACTGATGTCTGCTCACTTGGTTGTCTGTGTCAATTACTCACGATTTCCTATGACATCAGAGAACCCGGGACCTGGTGGGCTGGCGGACAGCCCTAGAGCAAACACAGCCCAGGCACCCATGCACGTTGTCGCCATGGCAGAGGGGTGGCGGCTGTGCTCCGAGGCGCTGGTGGGGACCTGAGTTGGGAGGGGCCATGACAGCTTTCGCACAGGCCCATCCTTGAGACCCAGGTCCTGGGCAGCTTCTGCACCCGGGCCTGTGCGGGCCGGTCTGCTCCTCCCTCCGTGGGCAGGACGTGCACGGAGATGCCGTCCTGGAGTAGAAGTGTCCACAGCCCGCTCGTCTGTCTGTCCGTCCGAGTGCTGCTGTCTCCGTGTGTGGCCTGGTCCCCGTGTGTGGCCCTGCTGCCTGGTTCCTGTGTGTGGCCCCGGTCCCCGTGTGTGGCCCTGGTCCCTGTGTGTGGCCCTGTCTCGTGTGTGACCCCGGTGTCCCCGTGTGTGGCCCTAGCCCTTGTGTATGGCCCTGGTTCCCGTGTGTGACCCTGGTCCCCGTGTGTAGCCCTGGTCCCTGGGGCAACAGCACCTGGATTTCAAAGACCAGCAGGGCCGGCTGCTGTCTGAGGTCAGGAGGCCGTGAGCTTCTTGGCCAAGCATGGTGGATGCTGGTGATCTGTTTCCAGAGTCCGGCCAGTAAAATCTTTGGCATGGAAATGAGAGTCCTGGAGCCCACGGGGGCACTCGTGGCCCTGAAAGGTTAAAAAGGGCCCCATCCAGGAAGCCTCTTCCCCTTAGGGAAGTCTCTCCCCTTTAGGGAAGCCTCTCCCTCTTAGGGAAGCCTCTCCAGCCTGAGCCAGAGGAGCAGGGGCGGGGCACACCTGCCCTTCCAAGAGGAGAACCCAAGGGACTGGGAAGGAATCCAGTTCTCTCGGAAGCACCCCACAGGTGTGTGTGTATGTACACGTATGCATGTGTGAAACAGCAGACATGATGGCTTCCACATTAAGATACAGACTGACTAGACCAGACGCCCTCAAACGATGGCCCACGGGCCATATGCGACCCGCTGAGGACATGGATCCCGCCCGCCGGGTGTTTTTGCCGCCGCTGCCTGTTCTGCTCAGCAGCCGACTCCTCTGGGGCTGTGTTGAATTTGTTCATAGTTTGTTTGTTGGTTTTTTTGACGATAGTCTGGTCCTCCAACAGTCAGAGGGACAGTGAGCTGGCCCCCAGTTTGCAAAGTTTGGGGACCCCTGGTCTAGACCATGGTTCTCCACCAGTGGGGGTCGAACGACCCTTTTCACAGGGTTTGCCTGATGCACCCCAGCAGCGAGACGACAGTGATGATGTAGCCGCCAGACTCATGTTATGGGGAGGGGGAGCGGGGGGGTGTCCCCACACACGAGTAGCTGTATGAAGGGGTCACGGCAGGAGCCAGGCTGAGAACCGCTGTGCTGGGCGTTGCGCTGACAGTAGCCCTGTGGGATCTGCGGGGCCGTGTGTGCAGCAGGGAGTAAGTTACACCGATTAGTGCCCGCCTCCAGCCCTCCTCTAAACCCCAACAACCAACACATGACCCAACAGCCCGGTCACGATAAGCCTGCCCTCGTGAGCTCCCGAGACTGCCACTCTTTCTGGGGGTTGGGGGGGTCTCACCTTCCTGCCTGGGAGTGGCTGGTGGTGTAGAACCCGTGGCCCTGTGGATCACAGCCCAAGGCGGAACCACAGGGCCAGCAGGCCTCCGCGGGCCCTCAGCACAGGGCAGGGGGTGGGGGCAGAGTGGACTCCAGTCCTCACCTGGCCAATGTCCCTTTGTGCGCTCTCCGTCTCTCCGCCACCTTTCTCCTCTCTGCCAGCTTGGCTTCCCTTTTCCGTGGACTGACAACTTCAGGAGCCACATCCTCTGTGATTCAGCGCCTTCCACGGGCCCACACCCCCCTGGTCCTGCCCAAGGAGAGCCTGTGTCTTGCTGGTGCTCTAGGTCGGTGTGCTGTCGCTGCGGCTGCGGCTGCGGCTGTGTTGGCCAGGCTGGCACAGGGGCCGGCTGGGGGGACCCCTGTGCTCCTCTGGCTGAGGGCCTTGCTGTGCCTGGATTTCCACCTCCGGTCTTCCCGCCTCCTTTCCTGCATGGGGACTTTGAAGTAGACTTGGCAGAGAGCTTCCTGGAGGCTGGATGAGGGGCCTTTGGGCAAGTATTCCCAGTGGGTGGTGGTCAGGCTTCCCCTCTGCAGTTGTGAGGGAGGGCGGGTTGCCATCCCAAGCCCACCGGAGACGATGCACTGGCTGCTCCTGGTGCGAGGGCAGGCGTGCACCCCCTGCACAGGGGCCGTGGCAGGTCCCCCAGAGGGTGACAGATGGTGCCACCCGTCTTCCACAGGCCATGCCACCTGTGCTGGCTGCACACAGCCCCCAGCCCATGCACTTGGCCCCCTCTGAGCAGAGAGCCGCGTCCTGGCCCTGCCACCAGCACAGGGGGTCTCACCGGGCACTGCCAAACGGCTCCGTCACACACCACGCCCCCCCCCCCCCCCCCCCCCCCCCCCCCCCCCCCCCCCCCCCCCCCCAGGGAACGTGCGCTCCCTTCTGGTGACCCGTCCAGAAACCGCCCCCGTTTGGCTAAGACTGGTTTTGAGAGCTGGCTGGGCAGTTGTGGGGGTGCAGGGTGGGGGGACGAAATCAGAAGGCTGTTGCTCTTCCTTAGTCTGTGGACAGCCGCCTGGATAACTACGGCCTTGTTTTCTTTCCGCCGGGAAGTGGCTCGTGTGGCTTGCCCAGCAGCGTGCTTGTGTGGGTCACGGTCGGGGGCGTGCTGCTGACCTTTAGTTGCCCTTGACTGTGCCCTGCCTCTTAGCAGCCTTTTCGGTGAGCGGCAGAAGGAAACACTGCCCGGTCCGCACTGTCCACACGGTTGTCCCTGTGCCTGAGCCATGGCTGTAGCCACCACGTCCGTCTGCCCGTCCATCGGTCCATCTGACCATCCATCTCTTGGAGGGCCTCCCTTTTTCCACTCACCCTCCACTTTACGCGGCATGGTGTCCTTCTCCAGGGACTGGTCTCTCCTGATGAGACTGGGCCTCATCATCCTGGCTTCTCAGGGCCAGCCTGACCGTGTGCCTCCTGCGACAGGTGCGTTTGACCTCGGGCCGTCCACAGCTCTTGGCCAGCCCCGGGCTCCTGATGCAGGCATTCTCTGTTTGTCCCGTGCATGTGAGGTGATGGGACACCCCCTGGCTGGGGCTGGGTGTCCCATAGCCCTCAGGAACTTACCCCTTGCTCTTCAGCGCTGGGTGAGGTAGATGCCAAGGGCCCCAAGCACAGTGCAGGCCTTACCACTGTTTAAAGACCACAGTCTGGTGGTCAGGTGTCATCCTCCGTCAGAGGAGGCGTTTCTAGAGCTTCGGCCCCGGTGCCTTCTGCAGCCTGCTCTCACGAGGGCCCGTTGTGTGGGTGCTGGAGGGGCCAAAGCCAGGTGAAGTTCCCCAAACCTGAGTCCCGTCCGTCAGGTTGGATGGACTCCCCGTCAGCCTAGAGGACGATGGCATAGACCGGCCTGCCCGTGGGCTCCCAGGGCCCCGACTCTCCGTGGAGTGCGCAGCTCTCTCGTTTTCCTCGGAGTCACTGCGGGGACCCAACCCCCAACCTCAGGGTCAGTGGTCTGGCGCATGGTCGAGGTGCCGCTGCCCTGGCTTTCAGTGTAGCTGGTGGTGCAGGCTTCTGCCCCAGGGGCCGAGACGTGTGGGGTGAAGACGTGGGTGGAGGGGTTGATGGTGTGCTGTGGTGTGCCAGCCCCTGCTCTTCTGTCCAGCCCCCAGGCGGCCCACTCTGACAGCTGGAAGCACGGTGGCCCCGGTGGAGCGGGGAGGGGTGGAGGCTGTTTCCCCAGGTCTAGCTGCTTGTCAGCCGTAGCCGGCACCCTCCACATTTCCCTCAGCACCCCGTGACAGAGGGGTTACCAATGGGTGCACCGGAGAGCAGCTGGGTGCAGAGGGGCGTGCGGTTCCACAGAGCGCGGCTGGCCGGGCTGTGAGCGATGGCCTGGAGCTCAGCAGGACATCCGGGCCACGCACACACAGCAGAACGGCTTTTCCTGGACAGATGGATGGACGGGCACCCGTGGCCCTGAGAGATAAGTTGCGGTCGATCAGCTTGTCCCCAGCCAGTGGGTGCTCTCTGAGAGAGCCAGATGTTCCGAGAGGCCAGATGCTGGCGGCCACTTCCCAGTGTCCAGTTGTGTCTGTTTGTGTTGCGCTGTGGCCTTGTGTGGCTGGGGATTCCCCCACATCTGTAGGTACCAGTAGACATTGACAGAGTGCTGGACGTGGGAGCCCTGTAACCTGCCTGCAGGTGCTGCGGTTCTGAGTGCTGACTTGACCAGCTGGGTGCAGGTGCCACGTCTTGCCCCCTGAGTGCCACATCTTGCTCCCTCGGTGCCACATCTTGCCCCGAGTGCCACGTCTTGCTCCCTCGGCGCCACGTCTTGCTCTCTGAGTGTCACTTCTTTTTCCCTCGGGGCCACAGTGCTGTGAGCCTCGCTCTGGTGAGCCGCTGAGGGCTTCGTGTGGCATACCCGACTGGTCTGGTGACTTGCTGGCCTTTCCTTGATTCTCGCCATCTTGGGCATTCTCTCTCCAGTGTGACTTTCCTTCTTTCTTTTAAACATGGAGTCTGTGACTTTTGATGTTGCTCTAGCGTGACGATGTACCCACACAATGCGTGTTTATCCCTTGAGCGTGCAATCACGGGCATCTGTTGAGCTTGTGTTCTGTCCCGTTGTCTGCTCCCAGCCTTTTCGCATGTCACACAGGCCGGTCAGTGGTGCCCACCCTCCACGCTGCTCCACACAGAAGCAGAGCCGCCCGTCTGCCCCGGCTCCTCCTCGCCGAGCCCTGGGGCTGCACCAATGGCTCCAGTGGCAGCCACACAAAGCACAGGGCCTGCGCCCACTGCACTACTCACCAGAGCCAGGCCGTGGTGGCAGCGACACTGGAGTGGGCGTGGGGCCTGCAGGACAGTCTTGCCGGGCCTGTGCGACTGCTGTGGTTGCTGCTGGGAGCCATCGAGTCGGCCTCGACCTTTGTAACCCATGTGCCACAGAACAGATGCCGCTCTCAGAGCCATGCCTGAGCCTGAGTGCGCTGCGGCTGCTGTCATCGCGTCCCTCCCTCTCCATCGCCACATCGAGGTCCCGCCGCCTCTTTTCCAGTGACTTTACCAAGTGGACCGCCCTTCTCCAGGGACTGGTCTCTCCCGACGATATTCCAAAGCACGCAACACAGAATCTTGCCCTCTTTATCTCTGTGGGGCGCTTCATGGCTGAGCCCTGTACCTCTGTGGGGAGCACCGTGGCCGAGCTCTGTACCTCTGTGGGGAGCACCGTGGCCGAGCTCTGTACCTCTGTGGGGAGCACCTCAGCCAAGCTCTTCTTAAATGACCAATCAGATGATTTATGTGTAGTCCTGGTACCCTGAATGTGCTTTCCAGTGCCAGCATTCACATGCTTCCATTCCCCTGGGGTCTCCCTCGCTCGGTGGCCAGCTCTGCCAGGCATGGGAGGCGATGGAGAGACTACCGTGGCCCGGGTCAGGCACACAGTGGTCCTCAACGTGGTGTCCCGGCTCCTCCCTCCTCCCAGGAGGTCTCCTGAAGCACGTGCACCTCATGCCACGCGTCTCTGGGCCTCTTCGGCTGCTCCCCTGCACGCCTCTGATCCTGGATCAAGCCCTTGACACGCCAGCCTTTCTTCTTCCATCGATCGGGATTGGGTTGCAGCTTGGAGTGGGGTCACGGCTCCATGTGGAGAAGACCAGACCCCCCTTTGCCAGACCCCCGGGGGGCCGCCGTGCGACACAGGAGGAGCGTTTGCCAGGGAGCCACCGGAGGCGGCGTTGTGGACGTGCTGTAGTGGCTGGCAGGGATCATGGAGAGGTGCCAGCCCTGGAGTCCCCCGGGCCTGCTGACAATGTGTCGCTGTAATCACCAGGCTGGAGACTGGCTGCCTCCCCTCATCCTGGGCTACCTTGTTTTCCCTCTGCCAGGCCAGCTCTCACCAGAGCGGTCACTCAGGGAGCCCCGTTGGAAGGTGGGTTGGAGAAATGGCTCAGGGATACCTCCCCCCTCTTGTGATTCTGGAGGACAGCGTGGCACGGAGACCACCATGTCCTCGCCTGGGGGACCTGTGGGAGAACTGCCCCTCTGTCGCACTCAAGAAGCTGGGGCTTTTGTCGTTGTTTTAAACGCTGCATCTGTGCACTTTTGTGCCTGGGAACCAAGCATCCGGTCATTTGAAGTCAGCGTTTGAGTCGACGCGTGCTCCCTGGACATGGGCTTTGGACGTGTGCTCCCTGGAGCAAGTGCTCACGCTGGAAGGACACAGACTCCACCCCACCCACCTCAGTTTGAGGCCCTGGAGGAACTCTTACCTTCTGCCCAGGGGGTCTGGCCAGCAGGCTTGTGCTTGAGTACAGTGCTGCACTGAGGCCGGCAAGGCGTCCAGACTGAGAACAGGAAGAAAGGCCTGGCTGTCTCCTAACGGTCAGCAGGGAGTGTCCTGTGGATCAGAGTAGTCCCATCTATGACAGGTTTGGCTGGCTGGCATTTCAGCCTTGGGACTGGGGTCCCACTAGGTCCAGATCATCCTGAACCCTGAGCTCCCATAAGCTTTGGTTTCTGTTCTGTGTGTCTGTGGGAAGCAGCGTCTGTTTCCTTGATTGTGATTGGTTGGGGTGCCAGGCGGCATTTCAGGGAGATGAGTGTCTGGTGGCGAGTGGGCATGGCGGGCTGAGGATGCCTGACTCAGTGGCTTCAGACACGCCGCTGTTTGTTGGTGGGCATTCATGCCAGTCTCCCACTGCCCGTTGGAAGGTAGCAGGGCACTCATTGAGCACTGCTGGGTCAGCGGCTGGTGGGTAAACCCCTGGGCCCAGCTCCCCAGTCCAAACATGACCAGCTAAGGTCCTTTGGTAAAAGGGGTTCATAGCCACAGACAGAGTTCTGTGTCACTGAGAGCTAGTGGAGAGAAACTTTTGAAAACCAGTGAGTCCGTGGGCTTGAGAGTACGTCCAAGAAGAGGGCCGTGGGGATTCTCTCTGTGTGTAAGCCTTGTCCAACCTTGAGAAATGGGACCTGACTGTCACAAGTGTTAGGGACCTTCGTCACTGACCACAGAGCAGGCAGGAACCTGGGGCCTCAGGAATAAAGGATGTTGGGGTCTCCTGGAAGAGAGACGGGGCCATCTGCATCAGAAAGAGTGACAGCTCGGGAAACCTCAGGCCCAGGGCTGCCCCATCCTGTGTGTGGGTAGCCACTATATGCAGTGAGTGTGGCGGGGAGGGAGGCGCTGCCCTCTGCTCTGTCCGTCCTGTGATCCCTGCACTGTCCTGTTAGCACCCGCTCCATACAGTGAGTGTGGTGGGGAGGGAGGCCTCTCCCCCAACTTGGGGTGCGGTTCTCCGTGCTGCGACTGCCGTGGCACATCATGCCATGCATCAGCTTCTGTGTGGGTCTGATGATTGGGGTCCCTGCAGGTCCTCAGATGATCATTCTGATCATTGCCAGTTGCCGTGGAGTATGCCCCCTCTTTCTCTGTAAGTCAGGGTGGGACACCATGCCGGTCCGGAACCCGCAGTGCGCCCCTTCCCCGCACCCCTTCCCTGCCCGTCCAGCTGCAGCACACAGACCAGCAGACCAGGGTCCGGGCAGCCCGCTCTTGGGGACGGGGTGGGCGTGGAGTGGAGCAACGGTGAGCTGGGCACAGCCGCAGCAGACGGCCATGTGCTCGAGAGGACTAAGCGCCGTCCATTCTGTTGTAGTGGAATTGCCCTCAAGGGTCAGCATGGGTTCCACCGCACTCTCTGTAGATTTAAGGGAGGCCTGGGTGGGAGCCTGTTAGACATGACGGCCCTGCCCTGCAGCCCCACCCAGCTCAGGGACCCTGCTCCGGCACCGGGGAGCAGGCCCGCTGGTTTTCCTCGGCTGCCAGCCATGAAGGGAGCAGGATGTGTCATCTCTCTCAAGCAGCCACCGGTGGTTTTGAGAGGGTGGCCTGAAGCGAGCAGCCCGGCGCTTAACCCAGGGCCTGTTGCGGGTTTGCATGAAAGAAGACCACTGCAGTGTACCATCAGAATGATCCAAGTCTTTCATATCAGGCTCGCCTGGGCCGTGAAGGAAATGTGCAAAGGGAGCCTCTCTCCAGACCGCAGCCCCTTTCCCCTGGCCGCTTTTCTTTTATATTATCAAAGGAGGGTAGAATACAGAAAGCAGAAGAAAAAGCAAGTTAAAATGCAGCAGTCAGTGGTATTGACAAGAAGTAAAGCGAAAACACGTGTAGGTAAAAAGTTTCGGGCACGTTGGGTTAGGATCCCATTCCTGGATTTCGTCTCTATCTTGTCCTCCTTGCCAGCGAGGAAAATGGACGTTCCTGCCCCTGAGCAACAAGAGGAGAGGGGTCCTTTCAACAAGAATGGCTCTAAGGGCAATCACAAGCCTGCATTCCATTGTCATGTCAAAACAGATGACCTCTGGCCAGGCCAAGGCTGCGTGGTGAAGGGGCGGGGGAAATGCTCTTAGGGACAAGTGTTCGGGGGCAGTTCTGCGTACATGAAGTGCCGTGAGCCTGTCTATTTCAGCTCCCCCAGCCCCACCAGCGTGGAGAGAGGCTCACCAGCAATGTGCAGGTGTGGACAGACTCACATGGCCGCTGGTGGGCAGTTTCGCAGAATCGGAAAACACGAAGTGTGGTAACGTGTCCAGAGAGCAGGCTTCCTCGTTGAAGTTCTCTCTGTCTCTTGCCGTTTGTCTCTGTGTCCTCTCTCACCCACCATTACCTCCTGGTCACCATCAGAGTGGGCGGCGCATGTGTCACCAGGGACACCGCCCGCCGTCAGCTCCAGAGTGGGGTGGCTTTGCCTATGCTAAGAAGGCCCCGTGGGGGTCCAGGGCTCATGTGCATGTGTGGTGGGCTGCTTCTGGTGGACGCCTGCCTGTGCCACACGCCCGTCTGTGTCAGCATATGTGGACGCGTGTTGCTCTCGGCAGTTCTGCAGGCAGGAGGGATTGGCTGGTAATCTCACAATGTGTTGCCGAGGAAATCCCGGCTGCGATCACCATGTGCCAGGCTTCCACATCTCCCAACTGCACGCTGCGTGCCTACAACCCAGCAGCTTCCTGTGCACCGTCTCCTCACAGGCCGGCACCAGTGGGCGTGACGCCGCTGCAGAGGGGACGAGGGAGAGGTGCTTCTGGGAGGATCCTGAAGAGGTGCACACGTCACCTGGCCGATCTGTCTCTGCAGACATGCTGTTTGTTTCCCTCCATCTCCTGGTCTGGGTTGTGAGGCGCCTCAGGGAGGGAGACCCAGTCCCCCGCAGCCAGCAGGGCAAGGCCATGACCGCTCCATCCCATGGGACTGGTATGCTCATTGGTCTTTAAAGCTGGAAGAAAAGGGGTCTGCTTGTTTTTGTTTGTTTG